>JAGFPH010001800.1:18043-36853 GCA_018207615.1 Philaenus spumarius | reverse complement strand
TCGGATTGAAATGAAATTTGGTATGTAGCTTCCTCTAGGGCCATAGGTGCTCACTAAGATAGGGTTTGAATAAATTCAAAATTTTAGGGGGGGTGTTTGGGAGGATCAAATTTATTAAAAACCGATTTCTTCAAAACTACCGAACGGATTGGAATGAAATTTGGTATGTAGCTTCCTCTAGGGCCATAAGTGTTCACTAAAAAAGGCTTTTAAAAAATTGGAAATTTTAGGGTAGTTTAGGGGGTAAAAATGACTAAATCACGATTTCTCCAAAATTACGGAACAGATTGGAATGAAATTTGGTATGTAGCTTCCTCTAGGGCCATAGGTGCTCACTAAGATAGGTTTTGAAAAAATTCGAAATTTTAGGGGGGTTTGGGGGGATCAAATTTATTAAAAAACGATTTCTTCAAAACTACGGAACGGATTGAAATGAAATTTGATATGTAGCTTCCTCTAGGGCCATAGGTGCTCACTAAGATAGGGTTTGAATAAATTCGAAATTTTAGGAAGGGTTTGGGTTGATCAAAGTTACTAAAATCATAATTTCAGATGTTTTATTATTATGAAAATAGTGCTTTTATTATTTAAGATCTATATATATATATATAAAAGCGAAATACCACTCACTCACTGACTCACTCATCACGATTTCTCAAAAACTAAAGAACGGATTGAAATTAAATTTGGTATATAGCTTCCTCTATGGCCATAGGTGCTCACTAAGAAAGCGTTTGAAAAAATTCTAAATTTTAGAGGGTGTTTGGGGGGGATCAAAGTTATTAAATCACGATTTTTTCAAAATTACCGAACGGGTTGGAATGAAATTTGGTATGTAGCTTCCTCTATTGCAATAAGTGTTCACTAAAAAAGAGTAAAAAATTTAAAATTTTAGGTGGGTTTGTGGGGTAAAAATTACTAAATCATGGTTTCTCCAAAATTACCGAACGGATTGGAATGAAATTTGGTAAGTAGCTTTCTCTAGGGCCATAGGCGCTCGCTAAGAAACGGTTTGAACTAATTCGAAATTTTAGGAGGGGTTTGGGGGATCAAAGTTACTAAAATCATAATTTCAGAACTTTTATTATTATTACAATAGTTTTTTATTATTTAAGATCTATATTAAAAGCAAAATACCACTCACTGACTGGACACTTAAAAATAATACAATTACGTTAAAAATACTGAAAATACCAACCACCACGGGCAACGCCGTACGGGTCAGCTAGTATACATATAAGTACACAAATTTTAATTACACCAAAAAACGTGTTCTAGGGTCCCTGATCGGTGTTCACCGACCACTTACGACCTTAGGTTTTTACCATAAGAGTCATTGCAACAGCAATGAAAATTCGCTAATCATACTCAAAAGAGATTTCCATCAAAGCAAAATATTCAATAACTAACAATCATTCTGTAAAATGTACTATCTATATAATAAAAATGAATTGCTGTTACTTTGTAAGCGTATCACTTGAGAACTGCTTTACCAAGTTGGCTATGTTTTGTTTTAAAATGTTCGTAATAGTCCGAACATATATTTTTATATAAAGAAAAATTTGAACAGTTCCAGAAAAAGTTTCAAATTTGGAAAAACTTAACCGCCTCTTTTGTATGGACTCAAGACCATAGCGCACAAAAACAGCTGTTCGTATAAAAAGCTTAGTAACACATGTTTGTTTACATTCAATACCGTAGCAACTTTAATCAGCATTTATAATCAGTTTATTAATCTTCAAAACCAAAAGCTTTTTAGATTAGATTGACTAATTTAAAGCAAACAAAAACAAAAATCAACTAAAAATGCTTACTATATTTTAATTCAATTCAAACATTAGTTGTTATAAAACAACAGCTGATTTGGATCAAAAAATGAACATAATTTTAGGTTAGACCTACAAATTAACCAAAACACGTTTGTTTACAACCAATTGGGCTAATTTAGAAACAGGTTTTTTACAATTCTTCAGAACTATCAGTTTTTTAGATTAGGTAAAAGCAAAGAAAAGGTTTACAGCATTATCTACAAAGGTTTACAAAATATAAATTTGTGTAGTACCTATATTATTCTTAAGTGGCATAAAAACCATTTTTCAATTCGATTGTAAATGTAAATTCAAGTCAATGTAATGAAATGGAATAACTACACTTTAAATTAAACCAGTCAATAGCAAAGCATTGCTGGGTCCACTAGTTTAAAATAAAAAACCTTCACTTGGATAAAATACAATAACATATGAAAACAATATTTGTATTTTATTCCAACTAAAGCTACCAAATTCCATGTGTAGAACTTTATTGTAAAAAAATGTATTAACTAAAACTAAGACAGACTATGTAAATTTAAATCCTATATTCTAATATTAAAAAATAACTGTATACAAGTTTGAGTTTAGTATTGAGTTTTAATTACAGTTGTGTTTATGAAAATCAAATTTAAGATCCACGTTTAGAAATAATAAAAGTCCCGATAATTCTAAATTGAATTCAGCAAAGTTCCTAAGCTGAGTGAATCTCACATTTTGAAGCAATGATGAACGATAGAAAATCCTATTTGTTGGATAAAAACTGCCATCTACAAATTTAATTTAGTTTAATCTCTGAACAATCACCAGTTTTTTAAACACACTGTATAACAGTTTCCTTTCTTTTCAATAAAGGACTACAAGGATGAAGTTTTTACATTATATGATTAAAAACATGTTATCGTTTACGAAACATTTCACCTGTGCTCTCTAAATGTAAAAGAAATAATTTCAATATAACATTAACCTTAGTTTTTTATAACTTTACATAAAGTAAAGTCCTTTCATTACCATCTGATCATGTTCGACAACCTCGTGTAATTACTGATATTGATGTTGGGGTTTTAATGAAATTTAATTAATAATAGCCTACATAACTGCTATTATTGTGTTGAATCGTTTTTTAAGTTGACTTGTCAAATTATTTAACACCAGCCCTGATACATATTATAATCAAAATATGTTTAGTACTTTTAATAACATAATTTCTGCATCAGAGTACGGACGTTGTAATCATACTGTGACCAAAGAGTAAAGACTATAAAGTTAGAACCGCAGGCTATTTTATTTTATGCTTGCGTTTCTGTTATACATAGTCAATAATTAATATTCTTACTTATATATATTTACAATGTTTATTAATTTATTATTGTCTATGTAACAGAAACACAAGCATTAAAAAACTTAGCCTGCCGTTCTGACTTATAGCCTTTACTCTTTGGTCACAGTATGTTTACAACGCCCGTACTCTCATGCAGAAATTGATTCAGACAACTTTTAATGTAAATGTTCATCATTATTAATGATTTCCGTGCCTTGATAAATTTAATTCATTGTTAGAATACAACGAAGAAAATAAATCTCAAGTAGCGTGTGATGAACCTTTAGCAAGTGACACTAGTTTTTCATCAAATGACGACTTTTAGTAAGTTACTCGTTCTTATTTCTTTTTCTGAGCCTTGAATTATGTTAATTCATTGTTAGAAAATATAAACATATAACATATCTCAATATGGGCAGATTTGCTTCTGACAAATTAGTAGTAACAATTACCCATAAAAGTAATAATAATAATAATACAATCAAGCTAAAAGAACATAACCAAATGTACATTAAATGACAAAGTAAGTTAAATAATGCAAGGTTACAAGGTGGCATACAAAACTGATAACAACCTAAAATCTTTGTTAACTCCAAGGGTCAAGACCGTCAGTAAATTTGATATGTCTTTGGTATACAGATACAGGATTAATTGTAATGACTGCCATAAAAATTACATCGGACAGACGGGACGACCTTTCCAAACGAGATTTAAGGAACACATACCTTCCAGTTCAAGAATAAACACTGCAAAATCGAATTTCGCTGAAAACCTGATTAATGAGGATCATTCTTATACTGACATAGATACAAATATGGAGATATTAAATTGTTGCAGTAAGGGGCATAAATTGAACACTCTGGAGGCCTACCATATTTACAATAGGTACAAAAAGGATAAAGATATATTATTAAATGACCAAACTTATTTGATTTAATAGATAAGATGCCTCCCCCACGCTGCTACTGACTGCCAGTTTGAACATATATTTTAGTTTATGTTGTGAGAGATTTGATGACAGTCACATATTGTGACATTAATAAATTTAACAAGTCTCTCACATGTTTTATCAAGTGTCGTTTTGTGTTCTATACGTACTATATTTTATTTATTTATGGTTTAAACACCAACTAATCTCTGTTATTAAGTGCAACTGTGAAAAATGTTTTTGTAATCGTTCTGATGATGCCTGAAGATAAAAAGGCGAAATAGCTGTAAACGAGAGATAAAACTTATATAAAAGGATTTCTAAGACAAGTACTAAATAATAATATTCCTTTTTATTCTTATTTGTATGTAATTAAGCTAAATTAGGCAAGTTCTCTAAGTTTCTGTTTTTATTTTAGTTTACAAGCCTTAGCTTTAGTTTTCACTTGAAAACGAGATTTTATTTATAATATTTATTTATCGTGTACTATTTTCTTTATACATAATTGATGGACAATTTTCGAACAAATAATGTTCAAAATATGACTAAGCCATCATTAGAAACAAACTTTAAAAACTATTGCATACCCAATTAATTGTTTTTCTATTCAGTGTAGTTGGTGAAATAATTTTAAGTTAATACATACAAAAAATAAATTGTAAGAACTGTATTTTACAAATATAATGATTGGATAACAACTACATTAAAAATATTCTATCCAATTACCTATTTGATTGTTTGAATTTAAACAAAACTCATTTATTATTTTATAAAATAAATTATGTTTTATTCATTATTTACTGTGAATTATTACTTGTAAAGAAGTTAGTATTTCAATAAGATGTTTTATTTATTACTTAAATATTTAAAGACTATAATTTCATATTTCAACAAGATACTTATTGCAGTTGTTGAGATGATACCGTACTCGTTGATTTATAACGATGATAAATCACAGAATGATATCGTCTTCAAAAACAACAGTATTTGTATAATTAAAGTAACACTCGTTGAACCGAAACCTTTTCTAAACATAAAATAGAAAAATTCGCTAATGTCAATCTAATGATCCGTAACTTTTTCGTTCCGAAGAATTCGAATTGTGTCAATCTGATTCTTATAAATCTGATACAACCAATGATCCGTATACTTTTATCAATGATCCATATATATTTGTATCAATCACCTTTTCTTAAACGAACCATAATTTCCAAGAATCTACTTGCGTCAATTAGATTCTCAGAAATCAATTTCTATCGCGCGTAACCTCTGTGACCTAAAGATTATAATCTCAATTTATTATCACGCGTAATCACTTAGGCCCCTTCATCTGGGCTCTGATTTGTCAGTAGTAGACTTAAGTGGTCACGCGACTGAATCTTGTGCTCTGATTGGTTAAAGTCTTGATCTTTGGCAGACCCCAGTCTGGTAGTAGTAAAACTGCACTACTGTTGTACATAACTGATATGAACTTTCCGTATGTATATTACAAGGAAATTGGGAATTTAAAAAAAGGCTTAGTATTGTAATCATTTCCATTCGCCGAAGCTTTGTTATGACCTTATTTCCTGTCATTACTCTACTCGGCCGTTAACATTACACGTGTTATAAAATATCAGTACATAAAAAGTGATGGTTTTGCTAATTAATATATCATGTCCTAACAACATTAAAATTTTAATTAAACCTCAAACCTATGAAATAATAATAAATTGAAGTGCAACATTACTATCCTAAAGATAATTAAATCCGGATAGTAATTACTTTTATCGTATTAATAATTAATGGCGTATTTATTATTATTTTAACAAGTGAAAAGAGATTATTATTATAATAAGAGATTACAAATATTAAAACTATTGACGTTTACCTTGATCTTTGCAACAATCAAGTTATTCACTAATCACTGTTCATTTTTCTCAGGTTCTTTTTTTATACTACTGTGCTGTTTTACCAATCTCTGTCGGTTACTTAAGGTGAAACTCTAAACACTTATAATAAATACATAACTAAATATACAGGAAAACACAACACATATATTAAAATAATCCTAGGCTAACTCTTTGTTATTTAATTTATGTAAATATTATAATTTGCAACAAGCTTAAACGTGTTGTGCTTCCAACTGGAGTGCAAGAGAGTATTATATTGAAGAGGAAATTTAATATAATTAAATATTGTTATAATATGCCACGAAAAACATTTAAAAGTACTAATAGTTTACAGTTTGTATCTCAAGCATTTCTTGAGTTTCTGATAAATGTTCCTCATGTTTCTTAGATTGAAATAAAATTGTTTTCCATCAGACATAAACAATCACAATTTTTCTGTTTTATTTAGCAAAATAGATTGGTTATTTCAAGTAGTTAATTTTATTCTCAACTTTATTAGTGTTTCCTAGAACATTTGTGGATTTCTTTGAACTGTTCATGCACACGGTTTTAACACGGTTCGTTTCGTTTTTCTAGTAAGAAAACTGTACGAAATACTAAAATCTTAGATAGGCCTATTAATTGAGTACTTCTCACGGGTTATTTGAAAATCTGGTTTATCAACAAAACATTTTTTAAATATTTTGTGTAATGTCTATATCAATGTATTTTTACGTTTTCTTTCATCTTTAATTGTATTTCGTCATTTCGTTAAAAAAATATTGAAACACGTTAAAAAATATAAGAATAAAACACGTATACCTCACTAAATAAGATAATAAGTTTAAGAAATATTTTACTATTAAATATCGCAATAGTTCATGCATGACTCAAACTTATAATACTGAAAATAATTTGAGATGAATCACTCCAAATTTACCTAAACACATAAATAACATATATTTTCTCAGGACAGTAAGACTTATTGGATGTAGCAAACTCAATGCCCTTTACTTAAAGCTTCGTGTATTTTCAGATGTAACACTCAGTAAGGAAATAAATAAAAAAAAGTAAGCAGTAGTTGATGCAGGGCATAAATTTCGCTTCCGTAGGAGGAAGGCATCTTTTCTAATAAATTGTGTTGATGGAGAAACAGTGTTCAAAATACAACACTCTTTTGAAGTAATACAATGATAAAGATGGCTACGTATGACTTTAAATTCATGGTAATGATTAGAAATAACTTCATGGTCAGTTCAATAATTAATATGTATTGCAATTAAAATTGATTGTTTGATATAACAAACCTTTACTACAAGGGTTGATTAAAATTATACAAAAATGTCATTACTGCCTTAATAAACCAAATATACATTTTTTAAATCCTTTATATTTTCATATATTTTTGTCTGAAAGTTTGTATTGTTAACTACAACTCCTAGCTTAAAAATAAGAAATTGAAACAATAGTATTTAATGGAAAATTTACTTCCGCCTGCAAGCCGAGTTCTCATCACTATAATTTAACTTCATTCTGAAAAGTAAGTATGAGAATTCTAATCAATTTGATCAGATGTTTCGCGTAGGGTCACCTAGCGGCATTTTAGTCAATCTGTCTTAACTGTGCACTTTTATATTCTTAAAATAAACATTATTTCAGCTTATTTGTTGTTAAAGCTAAACATTGAAAAACCAACATCAGTTGAAAAATTATACAATTTATTCCAAGTACAAAATAATTCATGTAAATTGCATTTGTAATTGTGTTATTAGTATTCAAACCTAATTACTTGCTTGACATTTTATGAGTACGTGTAATTAGTTTCACGCAATGTATGTTTATATTTATAAAATTTATATTTTCGTTAACATTATACCAGTTGGACTAATGAATCAATGGATTGGTTTTGCTTACAGTATAAATCGCATTTAAAAATGGGGATATTTAGAAATGGGGATGTTTTAGTGTAAACTTAAAATGAAGATGTATTGTTGAAATGTATTGTTTTTTCCACCCAATGCACATAACTTTATAACGTACTTATTCTCTCGTTACCTTCTCCAAACACTAAACTAATGTAGTTTTGCTTTATCATTTTATTTCAGTAAGGCAAACAAACAAACAAAAGTCAATATTTTATCATTTTAATATAAATTTTAAAAGTGAAATAATAACAATACGTATTGTTGGTAAAATACCAACATGATTAAAATTGGTAAAATGTTGTTTTAGAAAGTTGACATATGTCTTTGATAGTTGTGGTTATAAGCTATTTAAGTTCTTTGGTTATAACTTGTAGAGGCCATTTTAACTTAATATTAATTGAGGGAGCAACTAACTATAGTTCAGTCAGTAGTGTGATTTTACATTTCATTAGGCCTACTTAATCATTTAGGTTGACATATTTTGGATTTCGGCTACTTGTGTCAACTTGATCCTAGTGTTCTATAATTCCCGGGATCTTTAGTCCTTTTTTATGGGCTCTAAGTGAGGACAGTAAGAAAATACGTTTATAATAAGAAATAGTTATGACAATTTTTTTAATTGTATTAATTTAATATATTGAAATGAAAATATATATATTTTGTTTGAATATAAATTCATATTTGAACTTATACATATAACTTACGTTACTAAACAAACTCAAAATAACCTGGGTGTGTTTTATTATTATTATTAACTAGTTGCACATATACCAATAACTAAATAATTTGTGTGGACATAGCAATATTTTATATCACTTGTAATTTATAAGATCTTATCACTTAAATACTCGCCATTTAAGTGGGAAGTTATCTGACGTAAGAAGATAATATGTCGGACTTGCTTGCTACTGTTAAAGCCTATCATATTACATACCGTACACTATTCCAGACTTCATTAGTATCCCACAAAAAATAAGAAAATGTAATAACAATAAATAATCAAAATGAACACATAGTCTATTATGAGCGTGAAACCTAATGTTAAATTTAAAAAATATATATAGGTTCAGTATGTAAACTGTATTTAGATAACAGGTTATTTTATGATATGTAACAACAGATGTTTGAGTTATAATATAGTAAGCCTTTTTTCCTTTACCTAAATCTCGTTTACTTTTTCGGACAACTTCTAATTACTGCAGTAGGTTATATTTCTACTAAATCTTCTCAAATACTTTGGTAAAATGAAGCCAATGTCACTAGGAAGGCAATGCCAAAATGTAGGAAAAAATTTCACCAAAATCGGAAAGTAATAGCCTAGTAAACAAATATTCTAGCGTTACATTTTCGTAATAAGGTGGAAGTAAGTAGAAAGCACATAAGTTAAGTATATGTTTTATTGTCTAAGACGTAAATCAACATACTGTACTTGTAATTATTTAAACACAACCCAAAACTTTCCGTAAAGTTTCAACAAATTACCATGTTTTTCTTTTAAAGTTGTATTATATTCACACTTTGATAAATTTGTGCAATCAACTCACATCTGTAATTTAAGCCTTTCTACTATTTCTACTTGTGTTTGTCAATCGAATTAAATTCACTAGAGAAATGTGTATGTTTTAAAGCAATTATTTCTAGAAGGCAAAGATGTTAATTCATTAATGTTGCATCATTTACGACGAATTATTCCGTAATATAGATTTATTGCAGTGAAATTTTTATTATAAAGGTATGATTCTTAAAAAAGGCTCGACACTGAACCAATTTGTTATTCAAACGCCGACCCTATCCCCCCAGTCGTTTCTCCCTCATTCGTATTATACGTTAACCACTTTCACTGCTATCAAATTTCGTATTTCCTATGCTAGGAGCTGACCTATTATTTTTATATTTATTGCCTAAATAAGTAGAAATTACTTTATTTTTTAACCTTTCTACGTAATAATCACGTAATATTTTAGAGCGGACGCACATGTACGTCCATAGCACATAGGCTTAAAATTGGCGTGCATAGCACGCAACGCATTGTGTATTGAAAATACTCCCAATACGGGGGTTATCGTGCGAAAAGAGACCCCAATCCTGTATGCCTCATTACAATAACTCTCAAAGTTCTTAGTTAACTTTTACTAAAAGCTAAATTTGGCTGAATTCAATCATACAATATACGTATTGTTATTACACTTTAATTTTAAAAGTTTATAAATTATTCTTTAGCACTACAGTTATAACTTTATCTACTTTTTTAATGAATCTAATTGGTAACAAGTAATAAGTATGACATAAAGATCATTGCATGGGAAACAACCAATCACATTTCAACTATAGAAATATCTTTTGAATTTACTCATTACCAATGTGTAAATGTGATTTATTTAATATGTAAAATGAAAACTGTTTGCATCAATTGCAATAAAAAAATTACCCGTACACAAAAAAAAAGAAAGCAATCCTGGGACTGCCATCAGAAGTGAAAAATGTCATGAATATAAATCGTTGGTTATATTGGTTTAATCTGAAATTTGAGAATTATTTTTACCTTGACCCATTTAAAATAAAATCTAAAAAATAACATAAAAATGATTGTCATAGTCAAATAATAAATTAAAAAATATAATTTTGGTTAGGCATATATTGAAACAAACACGCGTTTCTTTAATGCATTTACATTCATTATCATATCAACCAAGATAGCTAATTTATCTATGTCCATTTTAGAGGTATCACCAAGTACTCAAATTTAACATAAGTTACAACATTAGGTTAGTTAATTCAAAATATGTAGGTTTTAGGATAATGTTTGATGTTGTAGACAATTACCAAGAAATTATGATTTCAGTTTTTTCTAGAGAACTCAGTTATACTTTGACCTCTGTAATAGTCAATCGTCATTCCCGTGAAAATGTCATAATATACAATAATCTGTTTGCATTTGATTCACCAAGAGTTACCGTGGGGATTGGTGCACGAAATGAGCAGGAGGTGGAGAACTCCAGCAAATATACGAGTATAATTTACATTAATGACAATGTAAATATAAAAAAAGATTATAATTTAAAATTAACGATAATTATTAGAAATGTTGTTAACTAACTATGATGAAGGGTGCTGTGAATAATAAATTGTAAACAAAGAAAGTTAAAATAATAAAGTTGTAGATAATATATGAAACAATTTGAAACGCCTAAAATAATGGATATATTATGCAAAAGTGTTGTTGGACCGTGAAATTATATCCTTTAAGTAAAAATGTGTACCATATTATACAGTATAATGCTTTTATATTAAATTTCAGTTATAGTGACTTCAATTATTAATTGAGATAATTGTAAATTCTCTGTTTGAAGTTATTGTTAGTTAATGATGGATGTTGAAATTTATTATAATTACTTGTTCGGACATTTTCCATCATAATTGTAAATTATGTCTCATAAGATTTAATAACGAATTAACATTTTTACTTTTCTTTAATATAAATACAGTAGTATGCAAGAAAAAAAAACCCAGAACAAAGTCGTATTTGACACAAAACATAAATCGTAGCGGAGTACATGTTCTTACAAAGGTTTTCGACAAATAATTCACTCAGGGAGCTTACTTTTAGATCTCTTGAATTTATTCTTAGGATTGGAACGTTTTTTTACTAAAAGTTTTAAAGTATAGGCCTACCTTATGAAATTTGTTTTATATATATACATTTTTAAGTATAGTTTTGTCAAAAAGATTTCATAGATATTACGTGTAAAATTCAAATAACACAATATTGACATATTTATCATAGAAGGTTACGTCTGCCTTATATTTAATAATTTATTATATCTATATGTATTTAAATAGATTTACATGTACTGTATGTACTATTACTACAACACAAATATATTTATAAAAAAATATATATAGAAAGAAATCTCTCGTTGAGAAAGTTAACACAAATTTTAAATTATATTAATTCACATATTCGATAGTAAAATAATAAAACATGTAATATTATAAATAACAAATCAAGATTATTTATTATCCAAAAATTTAGTCATTAGGCTAGAATAACAATTGGTAAAGCAACGAAAGTCTTAATCTCGGGTAAGGTTAGAGCCGTCTTTTCCCAAAGAAAGTATAAAAATAACACAACGAAATAAATATGATAATAAATAATTGTTCAAACAAGAGAAATTAAATGTACGTAAATATAAAAGATGATAGATAATATGAAGATGAACACAAGATATATAAATACACACAAGTTTATAATCCAACACAAAAATAACTGTTCACTTATAAAATGTTATTGGATACTCATAAAAAAAGAAATTGTCTATAATAATAAGTAATCGTTCTGATTAACTACAAAGATAAGTTCAAATGAAAAATATTCTAAATGAGGTTATAAAATATGGAATGATCTCACCAATTTTAAGATCTTCTGATTTATATGGGATCTTTGAATTCAAATATTTATATTTTTTAACACTTATTCTTCATTAAATCTCTTCTTATGATCCTTTAAGTCTGGCCTCTTTTTTATAGGCAAATATTCGCCGTTTTAAATGTAATGTTCCTTTCAAAACTATTTTCACCAGAATAATAATTTTGTTTTAGGCTTCATTTGTTGAAGAGAAATTTTATTTTTCTTCACTATTACTTTTTCTTTTTAAATGGTAATGAATAAGTGAGCAAGTAAAAAAATTTAATGATATTTAAATTATAATTTTGATATGTTTCTTAGAATTTTAATGAAAATATGATAGTTAATATTGAAGGTATAATTACTTGGATAAAATAGAGAAAATACCGAATAACTCCTTATTATCTTTGTCATTCTATAATTTAGCTTTTATACTCTTTGTCTATTGCCGAAAATTATTATTATTTGTTACTTATAAAATACAGCTGATTGTATAAATTAATATTAGATAAATTCGTGATGATGATTCGTTCATGCTGTGACGATCGCAATGAGTTTGTATTTCATAAATGTTACTTAGGCCTATCTTTAAACTTTGAATTTCATTTATTTTATAACTCTACCGGATCGATGGATTATTTTAGTTATATATTGAAAAGCAGTGAAATTGTTTTTGATTTAATTAAATAGTGACGGTCGTCGATTCGTTTAGCTGTTTGCGTTCGTATTCCAGACTATTACCATTAAATGTCGCGGGCATTCATTCCCGTTCGCAACTATACAATAAAATCTGATATATGATCTGTATTTGTTAACATTGGGTTTTAAGTTTATGTTATTTTATTTTATTAATTATTTTATTTCTTTTGTTTTTTATTTATTTCATTAGGCTTATTAGTTTTTTATTTTATTTTATTATTATTATTTTAATTTCTGTTTGACTGTTTATAGTTTTAGTAGACCAGTTTGTTATTTTTTGTATTTAATAGTTTTATAATTTATTGTTAAATTGGTTTTTATTGTTAATAATAGATACATGTTAGTAGATTTAATGTGGCTCCTCCCATTTCCCCACCCCCACCAGGTCGGTCTTGGATTAACCGGTATGGGGAGGAGTGGGGGGAGGGCGTTTACAGTATATTTAGGTTGTAATATTTTAGTTCCATAATAAAACACGTCCTGATAATAATTATACTAGCAATCATTGAATTGTTTCAGGTGTTGCAGAAATATAGAGGACATCAGAACCTCGATAATACGTCTTGTCTTGTATGTATACTTTAGTAGTGTTAAAACCCTCTGAGGATGATGACCATGTCATCGAAATGTACATAAGGGTAAGGTATTAAACTTAACTTACAATTTAGTTGTTTAGTTATAGTTTTTGCTCCTTGTTTTGTGGTTCGGGTTTTTATTTAAATCAGTGTAAATAATTGTTACTTATTATTTTAACAAATATATCTATCCTGTTAGAGTATTTAATTTGGTGATGCCATTTGGAAGACAGAAATTGTTTAACTGAACAGCTGTTTGTTGCTCCTCGGTGGCATGTCGTTTAAATAAATGAATATCAATGTCTTAGTAATCAGCCTTAATAAAATAATATTATTGTTTTATTAGGGGAGTTTAGATAAGAAGGATTTTCTAACGGTGTCTAATGATCTAACAATTTTTAATTTTTTAACAATTTAAAAATAAACTTTTAATTTTGGAGAAAGTTATTATTAAATAGGCTAAATAATTGGCATAGAATTCATTTCATTCATACGATTAGAACAATAAATACTTTCTCTAATACCTAGTTAGACTACCAAAAATGTTATGAAGTTAAGAGAAAGTTTGTTCTTGTCCTTTTTTCTTTATTGTGTATACTTTATTGTACTTCTGAAAATGCAAACTTGTTATTTAACTATCGGCATGTAGGCTATCAAGTATTTGTAAATTCAACTTCAATGATTAAAATGAAATTAGTATTTAATTTGAAAAAAATATTCGGAAGTGGGATTATATTGATAAAAACTTAACTATAAAAAGAACCGAAACTAAACAAGAAAAAACTTATTTAGATTTTCTAAATCAATAAAATTCAAATTCCCGAACTAAGTAATACATTTGATTTGTTTGTACGTACAATTGGGGTTGGTTAATTATGACTTTTAAACCAGCTAACTTATTATTAATTCTATTTTAGACGACAATAGATTTGAACGATAATATGGTGTAGATTTTGTCCATTATTATTTTATTAAATTCGTTGGAAATATAAAATGTTTAGTAAATATGAAATCGGTTTATGCTTTAAAAGCTAGTTTAAACAAAGAAAATAATTGATATAGGTTAATAAATTACATTATTGTAATTAAATAGAGTTTAATTAATTATAATATATTTTTGTATAGTAAAGGTTTAATTATTAATCAAATTAGTGAAGATCAGTAGCTTTAGCAACTAATAATTATTGTATACATGTAAAGAAACATTGTTGATGATAATGATTCACAGACATAAATTTATTGTTTATTTTTTCGTTAGATTTAAACTACTTTTTAATTGAATTTAAATTAATTTCTTTAAAAGAATTAAAAGTAATCGTCTCACTGTTTATAAATTTATTTTTTTTATAAATTACCTGTGCAGATTTTGTAGAAGTACGTATTTTAAGTTTTACGGAACGATACAATATTAGGTTGCAACAGAAATGATTTAGTACCAACTAAGATTACAACGAAAGTGATAGTGATTTGATAACGGTAATTCTTCGACTTTATTTACAAATTTAACCCTAGAACACTAAGGCTTAGTCTGACAGACTACTGTGAACTATCGATTTTTCTACTTTCCCTTCTTCCTCTCCACCGAGCGGTCCACCACTCCATGTACCTTCATTTGAGCACTAGCTAATTATATGGTCAGTATAGTAAGTCCGTACGAGCATTATTTTTGCTAGTTTTTAGGTTCGCGTAGTCTGGTGGACTAAACATTAGTATTTACGTTAGTTTAATTATTGGTATGATACTGGTAGTTACTAATATGATACTGGTGCAGAACTGAACTATGCTCCTGAACAATGTAAGACAGTTGTACTGGATGTAAGACAACAACAGGATCACAAGATATGCACATTCTACCCTTCAGCAAAGAGAAGAATGACCTCATTCTTCTGTGAAAAGTGCTTAAGAGTAATTTGTGAGGAGTACCAAGCAAAGTGTTCCTGTGACGATGCCACATACTAAAATTTTTGTAAAACGTATTGAATGTGTTTATAATGACTCCTTATTCAAAGTTATGAGAGTAAAAATATTTTTTTAATATTTTTAATTATTTTATTACCCTTTTTAAACAGTAGTCTGGCAGACGAAGGTTTTGTAACTACGTTTGGCTAAAACCACCTTAGTGTTCCAGGGTTAAACAACTAACTAAACATATCACAAAATAAGAACAATCATAAGAAAAAAATTACAAACAAAATTTTGTTCCCATCAATATTAAAAAATAATACAAAAAAGTATAATTAATTTTGTTTGTGCTAAGATGAAGATAAAAGATGTTCACAACATATCGCTACGTACAGTAATCGTTCGCCTAGTCTGTAATTATAGACTCGGTAACTCTGCTTCAACTAATAACTTTATTTGTATATAATTACGTCAATCTTATACAACAACCGAACGAAGGGATTAAACTTGATGAATATTTGAAAAAAACTATGTAAACAATTTTTTATGAGTTATACAATTAATTATATACAGTATATACATAGGAAATATTACTAGTAGATGTAATACATTAAATGAAAACCTAGTTTCAATGTCCTTTTCTGTACATTTAATACAACAATTTGTAATTGAATATAATTATTGTTTTAATTATTTATTATTGCTTTTGAAGTATCGGTTTTAACATTACATACACATTAAAGGTAATACTAGAAACTTCAAATTTATTTAACCTCTTTTACTGTGTAATACTTACGTCTTATATAAATAGATGTAATAGTATTTATATAAACTATACACAATAATACAAATAAATATACCTCCATTTTAGGTTGTATTCAAAATGATTATATAAACGAGGCATCTCCGTTGAAGTCGTAGTCGAATGTTTACTGCCTGGCGTATACATAATTATGTTTGTATTATATAATAATAGTGTAAATAATATTTCCCCGGGAAGCATTAAAATTATTTTTACGTTTAACAAGCAGTAGGTCTACAAATACCAAAAGATCGCTATGTACACAAATAAATATTCGTGGTACATTGGGTTTTACTTATACAACTTTTGTAATCAATTCACGCAACTCTTAATAAAATAGAAGATGTTTTATATAAAAGTAAGTTATCTCTAAAGATTTAGGATTAAATCAAAATCCAATAAAAAAACATTGGAAGTGAAGATCAGAAAACCATTTGTTGAAGTGATAGCTTACAATGAATACAAAACAAGTAGCGATTGAAAACATGGTTTGAATACAAATGCTGTGTAATGTAGTATGGCCAGAGTTCGATAGTTAACTATTGTAATTGTAAATTGTAACTATTCTCTGAAAAGAAAAGAAAAGAAAATCGCATTAATTTCTACTGTGCAGGTAATAGTTTAATAAAGTCAATAAGCTTTGATTGCTCATTAGGTTATTTATTATGTGCTCTGTTTTACGATTAAAATAAATAATAAAAAATAACTATTTTCAATTATTTAAACAACTTAGACTTTGCATAGATATTAGCAACTTCAAGCATTAATTAACTGGCTGTACTCGGGTATGAAGTATGGCTTAGCGTAATGTATGCACTGGATATTATGGAAAGACATCGAGAGGAAGCAGAATGGCTGATAGGCTTATTTACCAACGGTAATGTAGGAACTCCCAAAAAAACAAAAACCAAATATACCTTAAAATGCAATATTAAATAACTTTTCAAATCACTAATGAGTGCAAAATCTCTCTATTTATCTGTAATCTATGTATATATAAAAGAAGATGTCCTGACTGACTGATTTGATTCATAATCAACGTACAGTCAAAACTATGATAGTTATAGACTTGACTCTTTCAGGGTACATTAATTCCACTACGTAGAGGCGCACTAAGAAAGGATTTTGCAAAATACTGACTTTAATCCATTCACTTAAAGTTTTTTTAATACCTGATGCTGGTAAAAAATAGTGGGATTCACTCCCATCCCTATATCAGATAAAACAGCTGATTCGAATCAATTGATTAAAAATACAATTCTAGGTGTGGCCTATTTTATACTGATTAACACATGTTTGTTGAATGTATTACATTAATTAATATATCAAAACATTTAGTTTAAGGCGGGTTACACACTGAAGTGGCGTGGCTGCCACGCGGAGGCACGCTGCATGCGTCGTGCCAGTGCATCGGCGAGTACGATGCAAAGGAGCTTACACACTGGAATGGCGCCACATGGCCATACATTTATATCTGACTATACTCAGTATGTTCATAAATGTCAACAAGTGAAGATGAGCTGTTCCTGTTGTTAACTGGAAAATAAATTTAAATTACCTTTATTTATAAATTATTATTATACAATTTTTAGTATCGAAAACGTACATACTTTGAAAACAAAATTTACAATACATTTTTTAAATGTACATATCTTTTGATCTATATATTCGATTTTTAATATTAAAACAGATTTGGATTCACATTAAAATTATCTTTAACTTGTTATATTCATAACCCAATACATAACTAAAATAAATGTCAAATAATACAAAATAAAAAAAATATTGTTCACCATTTGTCGAATTGTAAATAGTAATTTTTATAGGCCTAGTCAGTAAAGGTGTTGAAATTTGTTGTAGCAATCTGATATTTTAAAATTGTTATTGCAGGTATGTTTTCTAAACATGGTTCAAATTTTATTAAAATCGGTTAAATAGTTTTAAAGTTATTCAATTTTTACTGAAGACATGAACAAAAAATTGTTCACCGAATCAATATTTAACGGAAAGTAGATTTTATAGGCCTAGTTAGTAGATAAAGGTGTTAAAATTTGTTGTAACAATCAGATTTTTTTAAATTGTTATGGTAGGTATGTTTTCTAAACGTAGTTCAAATTTTATTAAAATCTGTTAAATATTTGTAAAGTTATTCAATTTTTACTGAAGACATGAACAAAACATTTTTCACCGAATAAAGATATCGGAAAGTAATTTTTATAGGCCTAATCAGTAAAAGTATTACAATTTGTTGTAACAATCTGATTTATTTATATTATTATTATAAATATTTTTTCTATATGTGGTTCAAATTTTATTGAACTCAGATAAATATTTCTATATTTGTTCAATTTAGAACCTATAGAACACAAATCAGACCTGAATTAAATACTAACGAAGGCCAGAGAGTGGTATCTGCGCATGCGCTGGGTCAAGATGCGTGTGGCATGCATCGCCAAACACCGATCGATCGGTGTTCGAGTGGCAGATGCGTGGCGCAGCGTGGTGCACGGAAGATGCGCCACGCCACTGCTACTTCAGTGTGTAGGAACCCGTTTAAAAGCATTGGTTGATTTT
>JAGFPH010001800.1:6673-17943 GCA_018207615.1 Philaenus spumarius | reverse complement strand
GTGGCGAGCAGCTACTTGCCACTTGCAGCAAGCTGCATGCCACGCTACTTCAGTGTGTAACCCGCCTTAATCATTTAATTATTTTGCACAAGCAATTTTTTAGGTTAGATTACCAAAATTAAAACAAAACAAAGGAAAAATCATTTTAAAAGGCTAACTGTAATATAATTCAAACAAATGTTGTAACATATTATAAATAAAACAGCTGATTTGGATGTAAAGCTTAACACAATAAT
Source organism: Philaenus spumarius (assembly GCA_018207615.1). NCBI lineage: Eukaryota > Metazoa > Arthropoda > Insecta > Hemiptera > Aphrophoridae > Philaenus > Philaenus spumarius. Next base: position 17,707 of record JAGFPH010001800.1, on the reverse strand, counting down.
ATTTTACGTTAGGCCTATAATTACAAACCAACACATGTCATGTTTCTTTATAGCGTTTAAATGTATTGCCATAGCAACCAAATTAAAACATTTAGCATCGGTTAATTAATTATTTAGGTTAGTTGGTTAATATCTCCGACACTATGGTTACAGTGGTGCATTAACAGTATATATTATATTTTAAATGTTATAAACTTAAGTTTTTATAGAGTTACTTTATTTTTTTCCTACAATAAAACGTACGTTATTAAACGTTCAAATAAGAATTCGATTAAAATGTAGGTTTAGACTTGTGTTAGATTTAGGCAAATTTTTGTTTTGTTTTTACTATTAAATTATTATGCTTTTTGTTCAGTTTCAGTTGACTTAAATCTAATTCAAATTAAAATTATTAGAAAACCAATTTGTGAAATATGTTGGTAAATTTTAAGTTTGATATAAGTTTAAATTGTGTAATAAGAGTTACTTTAGTGGTTAACAAAGTAAAAAAAACTTGTCGATAGATGAGATGAACGTCAATGAGATGTTAATACTCCAAACTGTTATATCTATCATTGGAGATGAGCCCTGCCTTTTTCGATCTCTTTCTATTCTCTTATTTAAAACCCAAGAAAGATGCTAAAAGAGATACTAGAAACAATCAAATGTTACGTATTAGGCTGAAAATTTGAATAACTTTGCTGAGAAGTCTTATAATTCAAATGGCGACAACTTTTCATCTTCTGTGGAATGTCTCAACATTCATAAATTAAATCAAAACAAATATAACAACATAAATATATCAATAGCTATAAGTATTGTTAAAATATCATACAATTAATTGTAAAAAGGATTGGACGTTCAAACTTTGGTCTTTCAATTTTGAATATATTTTCATTTTGGTAGCTTATTTGGTTTTTATAAAAATACTAGCAGGTACCCGTGGCTTCGCACACGGTCCAAAGTTTCGCCGCATAGTAATAAATGTGTATTATTTTAGAGGTTGTTATTACATTTCACCCCTTAGCAGCACGCTATAAAATTAAACTATGATTTACATAGCATATAATATGTTTTATCTACGACCATTGCAATAAACACCAATAACGCTATTACAAGTAACATCAGAAAGAGGTACATTACAAAAAAAAAGCCAACCCGATTAGGTAATGATATCATTACCTAACAGGAGTCACTTTACATAATAGGCTCTAGACCAATGAGAGCTCGTCATTTAACGGAAGTAGAGTTGTAATAAAAATAACGCTATTCGTACATCAGCTGATTGTACCCATACGTTCCGGATGTTAGTGTGTTATTGTAACTAACCTCAAACGTGAGTTGACGCATTCCGCAAACATGAGTGATAGTGATGAATTTTGTTTAACTCCAGAGGAAATTAATACAAAAGCAAATTCGGCTCTGAACAATTTGTTGCCAGAAAAATCTAAATTTCGTTATGAAAAGATTTATAACCAGTTTATGGAGTGGAAAACTAGAAATGGTGTTAGTTCGTTTTCCGAGAATGTTTTCATTGCGTATTTTGAGGAATTGGCCCAAGATAAGAAACCTAGTTCGCTTTGGTCTATTTATTCAATGATTAAATCTACAATCAACATCAAACATCAAATAGCCTGTATATTTTTGGTCGTAGATAAAGTAGTGTACGCAACGATTATATTCAGCCTTTAAGCCACTCGTGAGATATTTAGAACACTCGCTTCGCTCGTGTTCCAACTTACATCTCACTCGTGGCTTAAAGGCCTTCATAATACAATCGTTGCGTAAACTACTATTGTAAGAAATAAATGTACCAATTTCCAGCTCTCTAGCTTAATGAGAAGTATAATAATTAATTTGTATTGTTTTAGGGATTGTTACATTTACACCCCTTAGCAGTAAACTAAAAAATACAAATATGGTTTACTTTTTATATATATCTTGTAAGAAATAAATGTACAAATTTCCAGCTCTCTAGTCTCAATGGAAGTATAATAATAAATATTTTAGGGGTTGTTTCAACCCTTAAGTCTAAATGTTTTCTAGCCTATGTCTCAAGACCAACAACAATATAAAATCTTAAACTAAACACACCACTTCTTCTATCAAATATAGACTAAACTAGACAATACTTTCAAATGGAAATAAAACTTCAGTTTTGACTCAGCAACATAAACTTCCAATCTCAAATAGTGTTTATTTTCTTAAAGATTTACTGCGTATACTAAATATATTTAGGTCATTTCTTCAAGTTTTAAATGATTGTTTGCTATACAAAAAGTACGTAAGGAAATATGGAATTTCTTCCCATCGTATCGTTTTCTTTTCCACGGCCCATTATAAAATAAATCAATCTTATACATACCCAACTATTTATACACATCTGACTATTAAAATACAAAACCGATATAGCAAACATAATTTAAACTGAAATTAGGTTAACTCAAATGAAAGTCGGATTAATCAAATAAATAGCAGTTAAATTTCAGTTTAACTTTAATATTATATGAACTAACTGGAGTTTAAATCGCAATTAATAAAACATTCTTTAAAGTTTTCTATCCCCACTAAATGTATGCATCACTAAATTGGCAATGTAGGATCATATTACTAACTCTTCAAATCAGGCAAGAAGGAGACTTTGCCTATAAAATAGTGCCTTAAATTCCATGCTCAATCATATTATAAATTATTGATATTTTAAACAAATATCCTATTAAAAACTACGACAACTATGAAATGATGGTAATAAAATTACAAATCTTTGCAAACAAGGTTTATATTAATAAAGTTACATCCCTCTTTCAACACCCTATTAAATTATATTTAACTAGGTAACAAGATTACAAAGTCCAAATAAATAATACTAGAGGCATGACAATTGCAGATCCTAATTTGTATCTACTAAAGTAATAAATTTAAGTGTTTATTGCAACACGTTATGGAACACAAATCATATTGCATAATTGTAGTGATAGAAGTTTACACAGGCTTTAGAATAAATATTATACATCCAATTTAGGAGTAAACTGTTAATCAAAGGATAATGGGTGCATTCAGAGGTGTTTGAATTTGTGGCAAAAGAAATACTTTATTATTATTTTAAAAATGCAATCGTGAACAAATTAATTAAGATCTAAGAATAGTAATGTCTTACGTATTGGTTTCGTGGTAGTAGGTTAGATAGTTAAAGTGCAAATTAAATTAACTATTATTTAGTGTTATTGTTATTATTAATGTAGTAAAAACTATATTGTTCATCAAGGGAGTCTGGAGTGGACCGTTGATTGGCAATATCGATAAATCAACTTATAACAAAGTATGCTAAATACGTTATACTCATATTTAAACAATATACCTGCAGTTAAATGAAAACATTAGAAATAAAACCTGTTTTACAGCAAACACTAGACTACAACAATCACCAAAGTTAATCTCCCTCGTATGTTATTATTTAACGACATTCCTGTATTCAGGTCATGTTTATATTTGTTTATTAATATTTACTCGCTTTGCTTTTACGTTATTAAAACATATTTTACTAAATGTGTACATGTTTACATTATTTTAATGGATTATATGATTGCCCACACATTCGTTACATTTAACAAACAACGTTAATCTTTCCCCCATTGTATCCTACTTCCCTGTTTAATTACATGAAGTATTAAGATAATATTATTTATAGTTATTGTTGATCATTAAAAATATTAAAATAACTTATTTAAACTTAAGTTAAATATTTTACTGTAAACAGACCAACCTATTTGTTTGACAGTTTAAATTGTATTCTTACCCTTCTTTTACAGTACGGGTAAGAAGTAAAGTAAAAAAACTTAATAATTTTAGTAATTACTTTAGTAGTTAGTATATATATTAAAATCATTTAAAGCTTTTGTTTTGATTTAAAATGTCATATGTACATACATTTTTATACATATATATAAATAAAATTGAAGTGTCTGTCTGTGAATTCAAAATATAAGTTTTGTTTTCTAAGCTCATATGGTTAATCACACATAACCAAAACCCGAACACACATTTATACATTTTTTGTCTGTCGGTCTGTCTGACTTTATTTGGCCAGGTTAGTCTTCAAAATGGGTGATCCGGTTTTGACGAAACTTACATTAACATGAAGAAGACTTTTCAGAGAATATTTTAGGCTACTTTTTATTCCGAAAATAATTAAAATTCCTGATAAAAAAGTTAAAAATTATGGACAAAGTTATTGATTTTGTGGACAAATGTTGGGGATATTTCGTTTCAATTTCGATCTATGTCTCATATTTTGTACAGTTCACAACTACCCCCCCCCCCCCCCCACCCAACTTGTATCAAATTGCTTCTGTCCTAATCAATCGTAATTTCCGCAAAACTAACACAATATACACAATTGCATTGGCATCACCGAAGGGATTGGCGAGCGAAGAGAGTAGGGCCCTTAGTATTTAATAAAATTTATTCCACTATCAAGAAATTATATTTCTGTTATCTTAGCAAGTCATAAATAATGAAATTGTATTCCATACATTGAAAGCACCATATATTGAAAGTTAGTGAAGAGGCAAAGATCACTGAATTTGAATTAGGCAAAATAAAATCTCAAGAGTACCTTTGTAGTGCTTAACCCATCTCAATTTCATACAAATCCAGTGTCAGTGCAGTGAAGAGTTAGCTGCATCCTGCTCCAGGTAGCCAATAGTTGAAATTAATGTCCTCGCCGCATCCAAAAGACCTAATGGAATAAAGCTAGAAATATAATCTCTTCTTTAGGAATGTCGTGTGTTATAATGTGATTTATACTATTTATTTTAATCGATACTATGTATGGGTAATGTATCAACTTTTCAAGTATAATAGCAATGTCTCATTGTAATTAATCTGTCACAGAATAAAATGTATAAACTAGTAAGAACAAAATTAGAATTCCATTAGCACAAACTAGTAACCTAATTTCAGAAGTGCACTAAGACAGACTCTAGAGAAGCGACTTGTGTGCCTTATAAGAAGCCCAAGAACCAATACAAAAATAGTTTTCTCAGACAATGAATACTACTTGGCAAACGAACTAACCTAACTCACACAAAAAGATGGAAATCGTTGAGGTAAAACTGCAATAAGGTAGGATCTTCTGAGCGCCAAACTCAGCACAGAATGAATTTTGATTGAAACAACATTAAAAAATCTTCACAACAAAACAGGTTGCCTCTACATTAGCAGTTCAATACAAAGCCGCTCATGTAATAAACATGCAGGGATTAACACTGAATACTATAATAAGTCTGTTTATGTTTAAATACAAACATGATGATATATTTCAAGATTACAATATAATTACAAAATCAGTGGAACAACTTATTTGATCTCGCTGCAATCAGAAGTGTTTATACTAGAGCATGGAGAATATACTCAATTCGACGTCATCTACATACCAAGAAGCGGGAAGTGCTAAGACCTTCCGCACGGCTGGTGCTCCAACTGAAGACGTCAACCTAGAGGCATCGTAATGTTGTGAAAGGGTTTTAAGAACAGTTATGTACTACAGATATATCCTAGTTTAGTGGATACGTTTTATGTAAATGTGACCTTACTAAGAGGTTGTCACTCACCAACCCGGTTGCTCGTTCCACTTGCACGTTTGTGACTGAAATTTTAAGACTTAACCTTATATTACACTATTACTAGTTACTATAAAATAGAACCGCTCTATCCGTCACCTTTGGGACTGGGGGTATGGTTGGAACGCAAAAAAGGTCGAATTATCAGAAAATACAGAAAAGTATCCCCTGAAAAAACTAACGCCATGACGGGTTTCCAACTATCAACGGTTCACTCCTGACATTATAAAACAAAAACACAACTGTACACGCAATTTAAAACAAATACAATGTAACGAACACAGAAGAACACTGTCATAAAACCAACGAACAGTACGTTGTACGCGGGTAAATGCGTTCCGGGTAAATGTGAAACCGCGTATGACGGGGACTATTTATAGACTGACGCTATAGCCAAAAATAGAACGTCACACGGCTTAATATTGATATTTATCAAGTAGGCTTACATAAAAATGGATTTTAGTAATTAAAACAAACGGTTTTGTTTTCAAATTAATTTTTGACTTGTGTTACCGCGTAAAAGCGAGATAGCGTAAAGCGGGACCGCGTATAACGAGGACTGCATGTAAACAACAAAAACTGCACAGTACAGAACAAAAAACAAGCACAACAACAGAAACGTTACCAGACATGACGGAGTACTAAAGCGGACAAGCGATAACAGCAAGTAAACAACAATGGCCCGACGGGAAGTAAGTCACTAATTTCGGCTCGAACACGGTCAGATTTAACCGGAACGGCGGAACAGCCGAGGATGAACGAGACGAGAGGGGTTCTACTGTAGCTGTAGATAATATTTTTATCGAGATTCTTTACAAAAAACGATTTACTCCAGTCTGACATAACAATAAAATTAGTTATTATGCTTTTAATTTCATTAAATACAAACATTTAAAACTAATTAATTTAATGTTTTATTTCTATGGTAACTACCTTCGAAACTATGATTACAAGGTAAAACTTTACGTTTTTTAAGAATTAGCTTACATATTTTATTCGTAAATACATATTGGCATTGAAATATAATAATATTAATTTGAATATCTTACATTTTATTAAACCACCTATAAATTTAAAGAAAGGTATTTAATTTAATAAGCTTTGCTATTTAAATCATTTGGCACTATTATATCCACGTTAATTTTTAAACAAATGAAATGAATCTAGTTATGCTCAAATTAGTCAAATTCGCTCAACACTAATACTGAAATTATAGCTGCCACACAACTTAAATAATTCAAACATATTCAAACATTCCGTTTAGTTTCAATATACATCTTACGAAGAACAGCTTTTACTATTTAAATCATTCTACTCAAACAAAGTAGCTTATAACACAGTAGTAGTAAGTCATCTACCACTTCAGATAGTAATCCTTTGAAAAGTAGCCAAGAGCCAACATTCCGTTTATAATTTCCAACTGTTTAGTTTAATTAGATTTAACCCTCAAATCTGTTATTGACACACCATTATTGAAACAGTTAGTCACTATAGTATTCTATAACGTAATATAATGTTGTACTTGGAAGTTAGTTTTTGTTTTCTAAGCAATTAAATGTTTTAAAACTTGATTATGGTTGTCTATACTAAGAGTATACTTTTTTTTACTTTAAAGAGCATGCTTCCAACAAACTTTTATTTGTGGTACGCTTAATTTGAGGCTTACAAAAATTAATATTTTGAATCAAATTGTTTTAGTTGTGTTAAAACTACAGTTCATAAATATTGTTTAGTGAATTTCGATAGGAAAGACGACCTATTGAAGTGACTCTTATGGTCGGGAGTGACCAATGAGACATTACAAATTCTATGCATAAATGTATATATATGTGTTAGCACTCTAACAGCCGCACTTTACTTCCGATTTTGTAAAAGTTTGGTAGACTTTTGGGTTTTATAATTCGCTCTAACGATTTGTTAGCCAAAAAACAACCGCCTGAAGCACAATTTTTGACAATTTTCGTACTAAAATGAAAATTTTTTGGTTTTATCTTTAAAAAAAATATGTATGACATTATTCTTCACATTTTTTTTCTGCACAACATTATAGCTCGTCTGGTTTCACCAAAATCGATTAAAACGTAAAATACCATAAAACTACCATGTTCAAATCCACGCTTTTGATCTGAGGAAGCAAGATCGAGGTTCAAAGCTGCCCAAACGGTAAATTCCAACACTTGGATTTAATCCCATAATCCGAGGTCGCAAGGTCAAGGTAAAAATTCGCAAATCAAATTTTCGGCTGCGAGAGGAACGAATCTGTGCGTTAGCCGGGGCTGGAGGATGAGGTGCAAGCAAATTCTATTAACATAATTCGCACACGCAGGTAGCCTTCATGATAAGACCAATTTTTAAAATAGTTGAAACCCTAAAACATATAAACTTAATTTTTGAAATTCGCTCAACACGCGTTAGTGATCGAATTATTTTATATTTTAATACAGTTAATGGTTTATTCTGCGCCAAGACATTGCAACAATAATTTACATGCTTTCTTCAGTAAATAAGCTGTTTTTTTTACTATGCTTTTCTAGCAACAATAAATTTAACTTAAATACCAGAAAATAGTAATTTTCATAAAGATGCTTCATTTTGGTTTACATTGAAATCTTATTTAGAGACATAACTATAAAAATATCCATATTTTGATCAAAATAAAGTAGAAAATAAACAAGTTTCGTTTTATAAATTAGGGTGCAAGCTGTAATTAAAGTTAAACTTGGCGTAAAGCTCAGATTAAATATTAATTTTATCAATAAAATAGTCATTTAATCTTGAGATTAAACTGACTTCAGCATACTGGCTGAAAGCAGTGAGTCAACCAAAGGCTAACCTAAAAAATAAAAATATAACCTCAGGTAACTTTAATTTAAACATTCTTGATGAGAAAATAATAGATGCTGGTGAGAAATATTTAAATTCTGAATAATGATAAAGAAAAATTAAAGAAAACTAAGAAATTAATAATATTTAATAATTTACATCTTAGGGTTTTAAAACAAGAAATCATTTACAAAGTAATAGAATTATACTCGTAATAGCTAATTATATGTAGGAAACAACAATAATCAGTAGCAATAATATTTTATTTTATTTGAAAATATTGTTGTTGTCTTTTTTTTTATTTATTTTTTTTAGTTGTTTTAGAAACGATAAATTTTTGTTAGCTTTATAAAATTTTCTTGCTTTATTTATTTTTGTTATGAACAGGTCCTATACAAATTATTAAATTTTCAATAAATAAATGGAAATTTTTATTTAAAAAATATAGACTTTAAATACGAAACATCTCTAAACATCTCTAAAACTATAAATTATCCAAAGATTTTTCTCTTCGAACGAGAAACATTTCTTATATTTAATCTAGGTAAAATGATAAATATGTTACCTATAAGAAACGAAAATCTTAATGCTTAATCTAGACCAAAATACTATGAAATTAAGATACGATTACTCTTTTGAATAAACATAATATAATCAAATGCGAAGATATGTACTAACAATTTCAATCTTTTCTTATGGTCGAATTTAACAAAGGTATTGTTAATAATATAGATTTTTTGGGGTGATCATAATTTTTAAGTGCATATTTTAATAATGAATTTTATAAAAATGTCTCCTTCATATTGCTATTAAAAATATGAAAATACGATACTTCTTTAAGTCTTAATACAAAATAAGCCAGTAAAAAACTTCTCTTAAAATCGCTTGCCATCGTCGCTTAGACTCTCCTTAAAATGGCATGCTATAATTTGAGAAATTAAATTTGTTTTAAAATATTTAAGGTTTCTTTGATGTGTTATATAAAACTGTAAAATACGAATAAATTTGTGTGTATTGCCAAAACTAAAGTGTTAACCGTAATAAATTATAAAAATGTGTTAAGAAAAAACGAAGATATAGGCCTACATTTAGCTGTAAGAAAACAGAGCTAAATGTTCCTTCTTCCTGGAGGTATATATATTACAAAGTGATTCATAAACAATGTCTTAAAGAAATTAAAGACAGTGAATTCATACTGGTGGGTAAAGTAAGCCAACGTCAATGTCTGGGATTCACACCTGTGAGTTTCAGCAAAATCAGTTAAATAATTTCGGGGAATTTAGAAATTAGTAGAAGAGAGAGAAGATATTTGAGGTAAAACCGCAATTATCAACTATCAACTTGTATGATAAATCATTGAAAAGATTCGTCTTTACATTAATATAAAACTGTTGTAACAGCTTATTTTCTACTTTACAGACTTTTTTATAAAGTCTTTGTCTAAAAATTATCCTTTGGCTCAAGTTATGGAAATGCTTCTGTAATAGATTGATACAAAATATTTATGATTTTTCCAATACTGTACGCACACAGTGTTGTAAGTTATTGTTTTATAGACTTTTATAAATATGGCACATATACGGGAAGGGGGGGGGGGGGCATCCGTTTGATTTCGATTAGAATTTAAACAATAATAAACAATACGTAATTTAAAATATTTTTTCCACAGTTACCATGCAATATGGAAAAGTATTCACTTATGTTTGACCAGTTTTTATATCCCTGCTTTATCTTCCTCCACCACCAGCACCTAAAAACAACTAGTCCCATGTTCTTTCAGTTTATCAATTAAAAATTTAGACTCAACCATAAATTCATTTAGTTTGTTTATTATTATTGTATTTAAATGACAATTCTAAATATACCGTAAGGTAAAGTAGTATTAGTAGGTTTTATTAGTAATCGACATGTAGGGTTTTATAGTTGTTATTTTGCAATTCACATTCTCATTGCCGTTTATAGCAATCGATTCTCAGAACGTAGGTTTCTATTTTCAACTTGATAGTCTTACATTCCTTTATATTTAGTAATTAATTTAGTATGGGTTGAGCACAATTGACTTATTAAATGTAAAACAAATTAAGATAAAAAATAAACTTAAACAAAATTTCACAAAAACAACAATATAATTGTGACAGCTGTTTTGCTGTTAAGCATCATCAGACAACCGGAACCCTTGAAAACTGAATTTTTAACCCGCCACTCTCAGAACGCTGGTTTATGCAGCAGCAACTTGGTCAGTGAATGTGAGTTTATCAACAATGTTACCCGTTGTCATGGTTTCGCATGTGACCAACCTATGGGACAAGAGATGTTCATAATCCGATTTTTGTTGAGAAGCCTTTTCATAAAAACTTTCCGTTTCGTTACCTTGACATCATTAGTTTGCCTCAAATGCAATTAATATGTCCTTTATTATAAAACAAGCACACTCTTACTCGCTTTAGTTTTTAATCGTGTAAATAGTTGCCACTACCGGAAATATTAAATCCATTAGTTTGTATAATAATAATTGCGCTAGTTGTAGTTTTCAATAGAAATTAAGCTGAACCTTATATTATTCAGTAGTTCAATTTTGTATACCATTCTGTCGTCATATAGTTAAGCAATT
>JAGFPH010001799.1:185876-244326 GCA_018207615.1 Philaenus spumarius | reverse complement strand
TAATTATTTTTTAAGAGGTTTATAAGCAATGAAATATGTAATTATATGATTTGGCAGTGAAGTTTTATTTTATTTAAGGTGTTATTCATCATATAACGCCGATTTAAACTATGTTCCTATGTTAAAAGCCAACCCCAAGCGGCTGGCTGGCTGGCTGAGTGCAGTGCCCTCTTGCGCCCGACTCCCTGGCTGTCCTCGCTGCTACAATAAGTAATTGTAAAGGAAACTTGTCACAAACATGTTCTGTATTTGATTGTCATGTAGCAATAAATGTAAAACACTTGAACAATAGTACAAAATAAGTTAAATGGATTATCAAAGTAAATCAATAAATGTTTTAATTATACTTTAATTAAAACTCTTAAATCCTTATAATAGTTGCGGGAAATGATATTAATTTTAGTACACAGGATTATAAAAGAAAATATGATGCAGTTGAACGTGTTTAATCTCTTGGTAGGAATGATAAAATGGTTTACAATTACTGTAATTCATAGACTATAAAAAATACTGTAGCCTACTCTACTTAAACATAATAATTTGGTCATTTCATAATATAAAGACGATAACAAATTACCACATTATACAATCCTAATTATCCTACATTTACTAAGTACAGTAATGCAAAAAACTAACCCTTCTTTAAAATTTTTATAAAAGGTTTTCTACTTTGAACAATAGGCTAGAATATTATAAATACACAGATAAACTTGGTAAAACTAATAAAATCTTGTAAAACAATGAGTGAATATGTGCTCTTACAATAAATCCAATGTTAATGCTATATAAAAAATATATTAAATATAAGTTTTCCATATATATACGTAACTTAAATATTAACTATTTAGAAAACTAACATAGGCTAGCATTAAAGAACAACAAATGAATAATTAACGACTAAACTCATAATATTTACATTGATTTACATATCCAAGGGTGTGCAATGTTAATAGGTACTTTTCCATTAGGCCTACGTTCAATTCAAAAGACCACTGATTTGAACAAACAGCATATCTTAAATAAATTTACATATCAACTGAAGTAACTAGATTTACAAATACCCTACATTTACTAAGTACAGTAATGCAAAAAACTAACCCTTCTTTAAAATGTAACTTATAAAAGGTTTTCTACTTTAAACAATAGGCTAGAATATTACAAATACACAGATAAGCTTCGTAAAAAACTCATAAAACCTTGTAAAACAATGAGTGAATAGGCCTATGTGCTCTTACAATAAATCCAATGTTAATGCTATATTAAATATAAGTTTTCCATATACAGGGTGTTTACTGAAAACCCTTCAGGACTTTGGGATATGATTCCTCATACAAAAAGTAAGAAAAAAGTTAATATAAACATAGGTCCAAAAACGCTTCGTTTTCCAGATATCCGCCATTTTGTTTTCTGTACAAAATAATTCATATCTAGAGAACGGTTTGACTGATTGAGTTCAAACTTGGTATGAAGTTTAACCTGACAATGATATACCTCAAGAAAATAAACGATTAAATCCAATCATGAGTTTCAGAATGGTGGCTGTTTGAAAATTACAAACCTAAATTACTCCAAAACCGTACATTTTAACGAAAAATGTCAAGACACCTTTTTTGTAGCCCTTTTGATTCCCCATCGGATGGTGTAACTGACAAAACAATCGAATGAAGGATAATAGCTAAGTTAAAAGGTAATGACAACAAATGTCCATACAATATTGTAGTAATTACTGTGTTGGTATAGGATGCCGGGTTGAACAAACCAATTAGTACACATAATATAACTATTTACCTCCATTTGAATGTATTAACACCTATTTAAGAAAATCTATCTTAACAATCTTGATTATGCATACCGTATTAGAAACATTAGTCACTTTATTTGACTAGATATTAATGTTCTTTGTTTTTGTGATTATGTTTCTTATAGACTATACCCTACAATACGTTCAGAATTAAATTTTTCCATCAGTTAAATTAAACTGCTATTATTGACTTTATAGGCCTACACTGCAACAAATATTAGGCTAGTCGGTAGGGGTAATTTTAGACCAAACGATGCAGTAATTTACAATACGGCTGATTCTTTTTATAAGTACAATAAAGTATGTAGATTAACATACAAAAGTTTACCAGTCTATCGATTTCCCAAGTCAAAAAAATCGAGACAATTTTTTTTCTTCAAAAATTCTTAATTTTTCGGGCTGGGATTAAGATAAATAAAAATAAAAAATACCACCCTGTAGGGGGAAGTGTTTTTCAATAAAAAGTTCTTCTGTAATTATTTCGCCCGAGTAATGGTTTGTTTGGAGAAAATTCGCAAAGTATTATTAAAAAGAAAATTATAAAAAAAATCTAAATTTAATAATAGTACAAGTAGACATTTGTGTGGGAACTCGGTGCATGTTAACCAATTTTGACGGATTTTTTAAAATTTGTTCGTCTCGATGAGAAGAAAAAAGTTTAAAAAATGTGTTTGTGTTCTACCCCCCCCCCTTAATTTTGTATTCAATAAAACAGTTCTTTTTTAAGTGCCTACTCACTAAAATTAGAAATACAGCTAAAAACAAATAATTGGCCCTACGGCAGAAATCACAGAAAAGGGAAATCTCATTCATATATATGTAGAGTTGGCTCATTCTAAATTGGCTGAATTTTAATATATCGAATTCAAACTTGACATAGAAGTTAAAATATATATTTTAAAAATTTATGCTGAGTCTGAGCTTGTTATCTTGAAAATGACCTGATCTAGAGCCATTTGACTTATCAATGGGTTTCTCGATTTTAGGAGTACCAGACCCACCAACTCATTTTAAACACCTCCAGTTTAGAAAATTTTCAAAATATAAACCTAAAAGTTTTTTACAAGTTAAAAATTTAAATTCAAACAAGATAAATGAGTATAATTTTTTTTTATTATTTACTTTCAAGAGCACAAGTAACTTAAAAAAGTATAATTTTGGACCTTTTTAAATTTTGCATCAACACGCTTGAGTTGATCGGCTGCAGATTAGTCAATCTTTTAAATATAGTTTTTAAAATAGGTATAGCAAAAACCAATTGTGTTTGTAACTTATGTACCAATTTTTAAATCGATATGTTCAAAAATGTCGAAAATGGATTCCAACGAATCCAAAGGTGTTGTAGTTAAAACGAGATAGGTAAAACAGTAGACTATATTCAAGAGCCTTGTTTTTAAAAAGAACTGAAAAAATAGTTCATACTTACTGAGAATAATACTACCGTAGTGTATTCAACTTGAAAAACAAATTTGATGTTGATATTCTAAAAAATGACGAAACTGGAATAGCGAAAGGGCTACAGCGTTCGGTAAGCAAAAAATCGTGAGGTTCGTTGATAAATCTGATGGCTCTAGCTCATCAAATTTTTAAGATACCAACTTGAGTCTTGGTATATAAGTTAAAAATAAGCTTTTCACTTGCTAATTCGATATATTACAAAATGGCCAACTTAGATTTGCTATACGTATGGACGGAAATGATCGTATAAAGACACATTCATTAATAATTATGCGTTCATAAATTTGATGGCCTATTTAGTTTAAAATTATCGTAGATGTATAATTTTTGTATATTATATTTATACATATATTGTTTATGTATATTTTAAATTTCATACAAAGTGGATGATTATCTTTAGAGAAAATTGATTTTTAAGACAATTTAATCGAGACTGATTATATGCTAATACGCTGGTCTTCGAAATTGTATTATTTTGAATATAAAAAAGTTGAATTCTTAGAGAAAACGGCAGCCATTTTGAATCCGCCATGTTGAATTTTCATATTTTATATGAATCAGTTCCTCCTAAAAACCCCCAAATAACCAGTTTTCTTTTTCTTTGAGACGCATTTTTTTTATTGGAATATATATATTTGGGCAATTTGTTAGATGATTATTATGTGTTATAAAAAAAAACATGACATCGTAAAGCTGACACTTTCCTCTTGAAAACGCCCTATTACAACTATTTATTTAATACATTATAACTGTGCAATAGTTTATAATGTACTGGGCCGCGCTTAAAGAAATAGGTCTTCAGCCGTGCGGCCGAGTAGTGCTGCTGCGAAATAATACTTGCTTAATCGATTTTTTTCCAGACAAACCATTTCTCGGACGAAAAAATACAAAAGATCTTTTTATTAAAAAAATACTTCCGCTACACGGTGGTATTTTTATTTTTATTTATTTTCATCCTAGCTCGAAATATTAAGGAATTTCGAGAAAAAAATGTTTTTCGATTTTTTTTTGACTTTGGGAAATCGAAAGACTAGTAAACTTTTTTTTATATTAATCTACATACTTTAAGGTACTTATAAAAAAAATCTGCCGTATTGCAAATTACTGGTAGTTGTGACCTACACCGACTGGGCTATGTAGGCTACATTTGATTTTTAAGCCGTCTTAAATATAAATAGTAAATTAGGATTAAATTTGAGATTTATTTGAATTACTTTTGATAAACAAAACAACTTTAAACTACAATTTTATTGATATTTTACTTTGCGATTTATATGAAGTGAAGATTAAATTTGAACATGATATGTAGCCTATTTACTGACTTTGTCTACAGTTTGTAAGTTATATATTTATTTTGTAGTTGTCTTCCATATAAATTGTCAACTAGGTTAAATTTGATATGTAATTACAGTACTGCGTTTAATATAGACTATACTTTTATTACTTTATTATTGACACTTTACTTTGAGATTATTTTATCATGGAGTGTCCTATAATATGAACTTTTTTTTAAATATATGTAACTATAGGTTACTGACTTTATAATCGTGATTATTTTGTGATGGAGTGTCATATAATATGAAGGCCTACTTTTTTTAAGCACAGAGAATAATGGATCCATTTACCATTAATCTCTGTGCTTTGGCAATATTATTATGTTTCTTCTTTTGTATTATCATTTAAACATTTCATCACTTTCAATTGTTAAAGTTTTATTTTATACATAATCTTTATTAATGGGTTATCTAACCATGTTGGTTAAAGGGTTTTTCAGAATTACAACATAACATTATTTACCTACTTAATTGTTATTAGACATTTTTTTACAAACTAGATTTTGTTTATATTGCCTAAACCTAGGGTTATACATGACATTTTAATCAGCAGTTCAATAATCTTATATATTAAAAAAATTCTGTTTTTCTTTTCCGAGTCCGTTCGGCTCTTCTACCCGACCGATTTTCATAATTGAGGTCTTAAATTAAAGGTATGCACGCCCAGATTTGCCATCAAGCATTACAAATCATGTATCTTTCGCCTTACAAACGTTATAATCAAATGCAAATTTCTGCTATGTATTCCTTATGGGGTTTTTTTTTGGTTCTTTGTCCACTTTGCGTTCGTATACCGTCCATCCGATTGCTTTGAAATTTTGCATAGTAACACAGGTTAACCCTGGAAAGGTTTTAGGCCATTTACCAAAGTCCTAGGACATTAGGGCTACGCCCCAGTGGCCCTCAAAGATTCAATGTTAATCTTATGGAAGAAAGATTTCTATTGATTTTATCAGGGACACAAAAACAGCTGTTCGTATGAAAAGCTTAAAACAGCTGATTTTGATCAACAACTGATTTGGATCAAATCAGTATCAAATGTAGTATTACCTTTTTGAGGTTACATTGACAAACTAAAAACAAACACAAACAAAAATGAACGAAAAATGCTAACTATATTTTAATTCAATTCAAACATTGGTTGTTACAAACCTATTATATATAAAACAGCTAATTTGGATCAAAAACTGAACATAATCATTCACAGATATGTCAAGTCTTATATATTATCATCCGTTCAGCCGCTATTCACCCGAGAAGGAGCTCCGGTATACAATCCTTCAAATTTCCCATGTTAATCTTATGGAGATAATGTTTAATGAGTTTGAGTCAGCTGCCAAATAAAACAGCTAATTTATGCTCGGTCACCTATGTACAAACGAGCAAAAGATTAACGAGATTCTTTATCGAATTTTCCACCTGCGAGCGAAGCGAAGCAGCCATCTGAGGCCGAAGGCCGAGCCGGGGTTGGGACGCGGAGCGTCTAGGGGCAGAGCCCCTAGTTTATATTAATATCTAACCCATTTGTATAACCCATTTCATAAGATTTTAATAATATTCAAAAATTTCTAAGCTACCTTAGAACACAAAATGTTTGTAATAAAAAAACTGTCAAGTATTTAGTTCAGTAAGTCAGTGAATAAAAATCAGGAATTAAATTATTCGATAAACATTTGTACAAAACATACTCTAATAAGTTTAAAATGTTTAAAACTTGTATCGGTTCAGTTAAAGTTGGTTCAAGAATCTTTTATTAGCTTATAACTTATTCAAAAAGTATGTCTCATTTAAAAACATAAGTTTGAATTAAATTATAATACAAATAAAACAATTTATCTTAGTAAATAGACTATTCTGTACTTAATTTCTACGGAAATTATTTCCCGTAATGAAAATAGGCTTTTTTGTTACATTTACACTTATAACAGAAGAGTAAACGTTGAATCGGTTGAATTCCCAACTTGTAGTCTAAACGAGGCGGGGAAGTGGGACATTTCCCCCGCTACCATCACATCCTTCCCCGCTCGTCCCTCTCTCTCTTGTAACGTGCATTAGGACATCCTAGCTCGGCCACCGGACTAGATCGGAACTACAACTAGAGCGTACGATCAAGCCGTTTAAATGTTTCCTCTGTATATTCCTTCTCTGTGTACTTACCTAATTTTCCTCAGTGGGGCAGCACTTTTTTGTCCCGCCTCACTGAGAAAAATTACAGAGTTCCGGAATTATGACTGTTATATTATCCATAAGGTGCTGTCACCTGGTAGATAAAAGTAAAACTATTTATAATTATTTTGCTACAGGTTAGAAAGTGCTGCTAGCAGCTTTGATATTATGAACTATTATTTATTCCTACAGCTGTTGTAACGCTTTCTAGTAGTTAAAGTAACAACTACGATCAACATGATTTTAATATTTGGCAGAACCATTGTCAAAATAGATCAGCAAAAATAGTAACCTACTTTTCCTCAGTGAGACAGCACTTCTTTTGTCCCGCCTCACTGAGAAAATTACGGAGCACCGAAACTAAAACTTGTTGTATCCATAAGGTGCTGTCACCTGGTAGATAAAAGTAAAACTATTTATAATTATTTTGCTACAGGTTGGAAAGTGCTGCTACCGCTTTCTAGTAGTTAAAGTAACAACTACGACCAACATGATTTTAATATTTGGCAGAATCATTGTCAAAAAAATTTTTTCCTCAGTGAGACAGCACTTCTTTTGTCCCGCCTCACTGAGAAAAATGACAGAGCACCAAAATTAAAACTGTTTTATCCATAAGGTGCTGCCACTTGGTAGATAAATTTAAAACTATTTATAATTAGTTTGCTACAGGCCGGAAAGTGCTGCTACCAACTTTAAAATTGTGAACTATTATTTGTTCTAATAGATATTTTGGTAGATTACTTTATAATAAATAAATAAATAACTTTTTACTTCGGCTCGCATTAAAATGCCGAAGTATTGAAATCATGCGGTAATTTTTTGTGAGTCTGTTTTCCTGTATATACGATAAAGTACTCACAAACGTCTTAGAAAACTTCTTCTGGTGTACCGAAATATTCGCATTTTATTGCGGAGAGTTGAAAAGCTTTTGAGCTTTCTAGCGTGAGTCGTAGTGCGTTAGGGTCACGATTTTGGATCAAAATTTCGAAAATACTGGGTCAAAATTATGAAAATTAAGTGTGTGGTATCGTTTTATTTGTTTTTGGGTACGGGAAACCCGATTTTGACAGTTAAAAAGTCGTAGCGCTTCGGGGTCACGTTTTTGGATCAAAATTTTGAAAATACAGAGTGGGGTAACGTTCTATATGTTTTTGAGTACGAGAAAACTGATTTTGAGAGTTTTAAAATCGTAGCCCGTCGGGGTCACGTTTTTGGTCAAAAATTTGAAAATATTGGGGTCAACATTTTGACAATTCTGTGTGGGGTATTGTTTTATATGTTTTTGGGTATGGGAAAACTAGTTTTGAGAGTTAAAAAGTCGTAGTTTCAATGTGTGTGTTCTGTCAGGACGAGCCGAAGTCTTGAAAAAGTGTTCCATCTTTTCACTAGTTGTAAATTAATTATTATTGTCGTATGAGGTGCTCCCACCTGTGATTTATTTTCATAATAATATATGTATTCCTATTAATTTAAGAGTCTGTAAGAAACATTTAATTTCTTAAGGCAGATTGAATTGTATTATTTAACCATAAGTAGTAGTACTATTAATTGATATTTCCTTTCAAATATAGGTTAGTTTACAGTCTAAACACATTTTTAGAGTGTCACTAACCTCAAGAACAGAACTAAACAGTTTTACTTTTCTAACGAATCTTAAAAGACGTTTGTAAAAAAATTAAAATAAAACTAATGTAATCCAAGTTAATAAGTTATAAAAATTAAATTATAAAACCCCCTTAAACCAATTTAAAACTATTGAATTGCCACTAAAATTGTTTTTTGAGCTATGGTTTTTTTGTATAAAGTAACACCAATTAATTCTGTAGTTGTATAAACCCAATCTAAGGGGGCGTCAAATGGGATAAAGCCTACAGGAGGCAAACTCCTAAATCCACCCCTGCCTGTTATTGTGAATTGTAAATGTTATAAACAAAATGTCTAATATTGTAAGTATGTATGTTGGAGCATTTTTATTTCATTGTTACCTATAAAAGAGAGGCTTTAGTTTTGTATTGAGGCAAACATTCCGGGTGGAAGACGGATACATCTGTCTTATTTGAACATTCTTGCGGGCGTAGTAAGACGGATATATCCGTCCACCTTTTTTGTCTATAAAACGTAAAAAAAAAAAACAAAACAAAAATATCTAAAAACAAAAGTTCATATCACAACGTATACCTCTAAATAATTATGCCCTACTACACAGATTAATTTAGCCCTGGACTTATTCTATTGTTGATTTCATTTTGGTGTCATTACATTACAAAATGACTACGTTTTACTTATTTCATACTTTTTTCTGTTGAAATCCACTATTCCCCCTCCCCCTTCATCAACTGAGCATCATGAAATATTTGCTGGATTTCTTTTGTTTGAATATTATTTTTCCATTGCTATATATATTAGCGAATTTCCTTAAGAAAGATGAGCTATTGCAGTGACTCTTATGATAAGACCTAATGTCGGAAGTAGTTAATGAGCACCGATCATGGTCCCCAGAACACGTTTTGGGGTGTTATTAAAAACTATATATATGTGTGTTCTGCTCGCACTCTAGTGGCCACTCTAGTGGCCCAAATGCCCAAGTGCGATTTGGAACAAATTTGGTACACAGATAGGCTGTCTACGTCGCTCGGACGAGTTCGTTAGCCAAAAAATCCATCAACCAGAAGCACGTTTTTTGACCGGAAGTAACTATTTTTTGAAATTTTTGATACGAGAATGAAACTTGTTTAGAGTTTTGTCTAAAAAAATATATGCAGGTTATTTTTCTGCACATTTTATTTTTACGCGACCTTATAGCTTGCTTGGTTCCCCCAAAATCGATCAAAACGTAAAATACCATAAAAGTACCCGGTTTTAAATAAATATCCAAGTGGGGACAAAGTCTGATCCGAGACCGACGGCCGAGTTTGTACGCTGTGAGCGATACGAAGCTCATAACCAGAGGCCGCAAGGTCGAGGTGCAAACTGCGAATGGAACGAAGGAGCGCGTGAGACGAAGCTGGATGCTTACGTGCAAACAAATTGTACTAATATATTTTGTACACACTTGGCTATTCAGGCTTGTCATGAATAGACCAATTTCCCAAATTGTTGGTTGAAATTCTAAAACAGGCCTATAAACTTAATTTTGGAAATTTGCTCAACTCACGTCAGCGGTTCAGCTGCGTGGTCGAATTTTTCCTCTTAAAATAATACATTATGCTTGAATATTAAATTAGTACCCCTGGGTAACGAGTTTCAATAAATTTCATGGCGTATTTCTAGAAAATTACAGGAGACCACATGGATTTATGGATATCACCCGCCCATGGCTCCAGGTGCTCTGGGAGTCATCGCCGATATTATATTCATGTTCAGCGATCCTAAAATTCTTTTGAGTACCAAAATTGGCACCATATCTGTCAATTGGGACCATTGACCGAGTTATACATTTTTCTTTGATCAGCTTATTGAATGCACTTAAAAAAAACTGATTTTTTGTTATGCACCGATGCAATATTGATTTCTCATCGATCGCATGGGGTCACAAACTTTCCTGGCGGCTTCCTAAATCGAATGCAAAAAACCGCATCTCAGTCCGTCTTAGTTGAGTTGGTTGAATGCTAAAATGATCGTAGGTTCAGTCAGGGTTCAGTGCATTATTTCCTCGCCTACGTCTTCCAGAAAATGTTTACTTGATTTTTCGTTTAGTGATTCCTTCCTAGCCCGAAACCCAAACAGGGCTGACTGGTGCCCCTTCTCTAAATTAAGTATATTGATTTTTCACGGGGGCTTATTAGTCAACTCCTATTAATAAAAGTGAGTCCATACACGAGTAACATATGATAAAACAGCTGATTTCACCCATCCTCTGTAATACTTAAACAAAACCCTGCGAAGATTACCTGTATACTTTGGGGTTATTATGTTTACAGTTTACAACTTCAATCATAATTTCTTGTGAAGTTGATTTTTGTAAAAAATAGTTATATAACTAATGTATGCTATAATACGTTATAATATTTGCTTTGTGATTATAAACTGTATATAAATACAACTTTTTATCATTAAAATATTCGTTTATACAAAATTTAAAGAAGAAATACATATTCGTTTAACTTCGGAATCTTTCGTACATCTTTGTAAACATATTCACATATAAACACGTTCGATTATTAGTCTCTTCACTATATTAATGTTAATAACTTCTAAATCATTTGATCTATCAATATCAAATAAAAAGCAATTATTATTAAAAGACAGTTTTTTTATCTTTCATTAAATCTATAATAACGTACATATAATGTAGTAAATAAGCATTTTTTACAAATAGGCCTACAGTTTTATAATCCTTGTAAATTGTACACATTTATCGAGTTAAAAATCCCTGTCAACATACTACAGTTAGGTAGGCCTAGATAAAGTCTGTTGTTTTTAAATAGAGTTTTTCTAAATGATGTTTTTCTGATGTGTATCTAATTAATCTGCCTTCGATTTTTCACGGGGGGCTTACTCTAGTGTTAGTATAATTTAACAATCAATTTAAATTGAATGTACTGTAATAATTTATCTACTAATATAATCACTGAAATATTTTGATTATGACTATATTATGAATATTATGTTGGTGTGCCTGTTACCGGCCCAGCTGGTTTATTGAAGTTTGTGTTTTTAATCTCTGAAGTCTGTAGTTTTGTGGTTGTTCTGTCTCACTGTCTGTTGTTCCTATATTGTGACTGCTGTCCAGAATGTTAAATAGAATATAGATCAAGTTGTCCAAGGTTTTATAAATGTTTTAGAAAATGAATAGTTAATTTTATTTAGTGTTGTTTTTACTTTCAAATAATGAAGAGCTACTGGACTACGTCTTGCTGGTAATAACCATTAAGTGTACTCACAAATAATGTTTTACTTACTTGCCTCACCCTAAAGCATTCATCTGAAATCGTACAATTTATCATTGATTTTTTGTAAATTTTGAATATTTGAAAGAAACAATAGTTTATATATAACAAAATAATTAACTAAAAGATTGCAGGCTTTCTTCAAATTTCTATTTTGACTTTTTTGTTGAAATATTTTCATTGTCTTTATCTGAATTTCATTAAGTCCTAAAGTAGGTAAATATTAAGTCTTACACTAGGCTATCCCTTATTATAACCGTAGAATATTAAGTTTATTGAAATGTGTGATGTAATTGTGATTAGAGGAGTAAGAATTTATGTATTGAATTGAAAGCTAAAATTAAAATACTTTATCATTGTTGATCAATAAGGACTTCTAAGTGTTTAACCTAGCCTATTATGGGCAACACCTATTAGGCCTATACCTTATTATCACCTACTATTAGTGTGCTAATATAACACATAGGCCTATTATTATAGCCTATTATAATCACTTCAGACCTAGTGTATATAAATTCTTATAATGCGAATTTAGGTTGATAGGCTAGTATTGGGTACCGTAATTGTTTACTATTATTTTGTCATACGTATTACTATCTTCCCATGTAGACATATGTTTTGTATTTATGTATTCTAACAATGAATTAACATGATTAAAATAAATTCACCCTAAAAAATGAAAAAAAAATTAGCCTGAAGTTCTAACTTATAGACTCTAGTTCCAATGATTCAAGTAAATGTTCCCGTATTGAGATATTTTATATATTCTAACAATTAATTAACACAGCCTAATTAAAGGCACGGAAAAAGAAATACGAATGAGTAACTTACTTTAAAAGTCGTCATCTGATGAAGAACAACTAGTGACCAGGGGTTTACTGATGCCGGAACGTTCCTGTACACTGCTTTTTAATCTTTTTTTACGTTTTGTTTTAACGTTGGGTATTTGTTTACGTTAACTTGTCAATCAAAACTACTATAAATACATAAACCTGAACTTTTTTCTTAATAAATAGGCTATAGTATTTATACACTTCACTGATGCCGGGAAACCAATATTTAACCATACACGTACAACACGTACAACCATATCTTCAACATGTACAACATAAAAAACTTTCAAATCAAAAGTTCGTTATGGAAATTTACATTGTAAAGTGCCGACATGTTTTTCTCACCGTTCTCCCAGCGTTGCCGGATTGTTCTTGTTCTTTTTTGTGTAGAAACGAACAGTTTAGGCAACTCAACTAAGTAAGTTAAACATACTGTGACTAAATAGTATAGGTTAGTACCTTCAGGTTTTTTTTTTTTATTTAATTATGTAATGTGATAATAATGATGAAATATTATAATCATACTGTTATCGGCAACATACTGTGACTAAATAGTATAGGTTAGTACCTTCAGGTTTTTTTAAAATTCTAATTATATAATGTGATAATAACGACGAAATATTATAGTCATACTATTAGTATCGTTTCAGTCCGTTATAAGCTCGACTAATTAATTACAGAACCAATGAGATTCTGACCAGCGGTCAGCTGTTTAGTAGTACACAGGTTTCAAATAGAGATTTATACACAGCTTATTCAGTACAATAACCTATTGTTCCATTTGGCAACGTTGATGAAATTCCATTTTAAATACGCAGTTATGGGTCAAAGTCACAAAACGGGACAATTTCAGTCCCTTTAAAAAAAAAAATAAAAGAAAAAAAAATATGACGAAAATAAAAATGTTTATATTTTTTAAACACTTTTTTCCTTCTCACTAGACAAATTGCATGATAAAAAGTTACTATTTTTAGTGACTAAAATATATTTCCTTTCTAAGAAATACAAATCGGTCATTGTCCTTGACCAGCTATCTTAAATATTGAATGTCAAATAAACAAACAAGGAGATCGATAATCACGGCAAAAAGGGCGTAGAATAAACGTTTAGGTTATGTGATGACTAATACATAAACAATATTCGAGCAGAGGACAAGATAACTATGTTTTTTTTCTTATTCAACACTTGTCCTTGAAACAGCTAAACAAAGACCGACTAAAGTATAAACCTGCCTTTACGTTATCGATCGCGATAGAATTGACGTGATCAGTAGTCTGTTGGAAGTTTATTAGTGAACTTCAACTGCTGGCTTAGTTGAAATAATTTCAATTTGTTAAATTCTTCGAAAAATCACCTAAATTTAAGGAAACTAATAATAGTACCTTAATTGCATGACAAAACGGTCACGTAAATATTTTAAGTGTATATTAAAATGTTGCAGAAACCAACGTGCCTAGTTAGTTGTGCATTCGTTGTCTTTATCCTAAACTCAATAGGACAAACCTATGTTACCTATTAATGCTAATTCACCGAGTTTTACTTGAAAATTACAAAGCGGTCACGTGCAAATCAGTAGCGTGACCGTCATGGTATTATGTGACCGTTTTGTTTATTTACCACTTTTAGTAATTATATATCCTTTGTTTGTGTTATATCTGGAATTATTAAAGATTTTGTTATTAAAGATTGTGTTGTTATACATATTAACTCAAGAAGTTACTTTGTTTTTTTAAATATTACATTATTATAGCCAATCAGTACTTTGTTATGATTTTTCAGTTGCTTTGTTTATTTCAACACTAAAAGCTGCTTACCCTAACCATTGTTTGTTTTAATTATAAAAACAACTATTTTACTTGTCTTCCAGCATTTTCTAATCACAAATTTAAATTATTATCAAAACGGCCTCGATCGCTACCGCGCGGTCACGATTGATACCATTCGGTCACGATCGCTACTACCCGGTCACGGCCACACAAATCGGTCACACACACAAAATCGGCAGTATATGTTTGATTCAAAATCTGATTGTATAATTTTTATGCAGAATTATTAAATGAATGTTATTGGGTACCTATATTAGATATTATTAATTATACTTTTAAGCTATCTCAAAGTAATATTTTGCCGATTAAGAAAGCGTGACCGATTTGTATCCATTAATGCTTCGGTACACTAAAAGTCCATAAAAAAATAGAAATTCATAAAATTTAGCTCAGCTACATATGAGATAAGGTTCCTGAACATGTTATTTACCTAATATGCTATTTATTTATATAAAATCAAATACTTAATTTTAATTTAATTTTTTTTAAATTGTCCCATTTTGTGACTTTGACCCTTATACTGTAGTTTCTATTGTTCGATGTTATTGTTTTCGTAATAATTTATGTTTTGTTACATTATTTTCAAATTTTCTTGCTTTGTGGATATACTTTTGGGGTTAATATAGTTTAGTTTATTTAATACTTAAATGTTTGGTGTAGGTATGTGAAGTGATTTATTTTGTTATAATTACCGGTACGTGAAATATTGCGGAAAAGTCGAAACTTAACCTATATAATTTCAACTTTATTATTATAATTTATCCTTTTAATCTGTTTTAATAATGCCTCACTAGTTGGGCGTCAAATTATTATGTTCTTTTATTACTTTCCAATTATTTAATATTTGAATAGCCACACTTTGTAGTGTCAATTATATATATCATCTTTCTCTTAAGGAGGCTTAGTTAATATCAAAAGTTATATTAGGTAAGACTAGGTAATCTACAATAAATTCTATTGACACAAATTTTGAAGTTAACAATTATTAAATATTTTTATTATACTTTCATAAGTTGATATGTCTTACATTTAGGATTAGGCCTACATGGATTGATCATTTATCAAGAAACATATAATTACATTTGCCAATTCGGTCTAGCTCAATTAGTTCTGATTTAGGAATAATAGTCTTTAAAGAATGGTAATTATTATATCATTAAAATTTCATTAATCTCGGGGTAGGCACTCGGCTGAGTCTGAATATATCTTTGGTTTTTAGATTACGCATATGATTTAAACATGATTTTACTTAGGATTCATTCATTAATAGTATAGATTGCAAATTCATAAAGTTCTAATGTCTATAAGACTTGATGCTAATTTGTATAAGTCTTTATCTGGATTAATCTTTTAAATTGTTCAAATGTTATTGATAATTTAGTTGTACTAGAGTATACCAGTCTCTATTTGGTTAATTTCCACTGAATTTAACGAAGTATTTATGATTAAAACTTTCAAAAAATTGACTAGCACTATGCACTTGCATCTACTCCTTTCAATGGCTTCATTTCAATTCCTTTTAAAAAAGACGCCGTTCGGCGTATTGATACCAACTGCGATCGTTGTAGTATGCAGCGTTCGTTTACATGGTTAAACGTTCAGGCTTGGCGGAACAAATATAGTCCGCGTTGTATCGTAGTTTTTACAACTTTATATTTCGTTTTTGCAAAGATTAAATTGGTTCTGGTTGTACTATCAATGTATTAAGGCTTTACTATTCTATTTTAAATATGTAGTTATTAATCGTAAAGAAGTTGTTCTACATAATAAATTGACTCTTTCTATTGGTCGAATTCCTAAATAATACATTTCACAGCTGATTATAGTTTTATCGGAATGTCTACACTAACTAATAATCTAATACATATTACGTGCATTTATTACTTAAAATTAATAGAAATCACTCTTTATACAATTATTACATGTTAATAATTCGATTTACATACGCTAAATGTTTATACTAAATCATTTATGTTTTGTGACGATCGTATTAGGCCTACTGTCGGCGCAATCTGCTTGATTCGCGATTGATTTTGACCATTTCGAATTGGTTCTTGAGTTGTTTTTCTTATAAAATGGCATGTTATGAATAACATGTAACGGTTTGTGTCTTTAATTGTGGTTAATAAATAAATATGTGAATTTGTTTTTGTATACAGGTTCCGAAATAATAGTGAATTGTGCAGTGTTTTGGCTTGAGGTTACAATAGCATAGGTTACAAGTGTTGTTTACATTATATTGCTCTGGATTTCTTAATTCATTACTTCTAAATACATAAATCATATTGGATTTAACATACAGGTATAATGTGGTATTGGTATTTGTTCTGTTTTTGGAATTTCTATAGGTAGTTGGGTTACATATTGGTAAATAGCCTAGGCCTAGTACATTTAGGTGTTGGCTTCTGAAGGTTAGGTCATTGGTAGGCTATTCTAGTATTACTTTGTTTGGTTTGTGATTTGATACATTATAACTTTTATTTCTTTCATAACTCCTACAAATATTATTTCCCGGGAAAATTTTTGTTGTTTTTACAATCAGTTAGATGTGTTCTTTCATATTATATCAAATTCTTTTAGAAATCGATTGACAAGTTAAAGTAAATTTTTACCTAACGTTGCACTGGACTATCTACTCTTTCAAGAAAAAAAAATCAAGAAATACCCACACTTCAGTGCGTTGCGACTATGCGAGCCATCTACAGTAAAGTCTCCCATATTGTTATTCAGCGCGGAATCGAAATGGGACAACTTGGGTGCACCAGACACCGTTTTGCCAGCCTCGCGGCACGCATTTGATGTTCGGCGAGCGCTGTGAACGACTACAAAATAAATATCTCAAATGAGAGCACAACACGCAGTACATAGGCCTACAAACAATGGCTGGATCTCATTCGCAAGCCTTATCATTGAGCAATGCATTGATTGCCGAGTGGTAGTGATAAGACATCCTTGTTTATTAATATTTTTTCAAGTTTGGACCTCGTTTTATTTAAAGCGATGCATAAACCTTCTATTTAAGTGAATAATAATAATTAAAATGTAATTTTCTTAGTTTTTTATTACATAAGTATAATGTAGGTCTATTTATGTTTACCGTCTTCTACTTAAGATTTAAATTTCTGATAAAATATATTGACTAAAATAAGAGACATTTTGCCAATTTATTATCTGCATCCTTAAACTCACCTCAGATACGTAAAGTAGGGGTTTTAGAAGTGAAAATATTTTTTCCGGACCGTTTCAGTCACTTCCGGTTAGTTCCGGTACTGGAAAAATTACGAGTAAACCCCTGCTAGTGACGGTTTATCAGGCACTACTGGAACATTCCCGCACTCCGGACACTTTTTCTACTGACACAAAACGCCAAGTTTTTACAAGAAATTTTGCAATGTAAGTTCGGTGAGGATTATAAACTGCGTCAACGTTAGACTGCAGTTTTAGCACAAAAAAGTTTTGTAACTACTGCAAGACGCCATAACAATTGATTACAACCATCCGAATCTGACCTCCACTTTTAACAAACCTACCTTATCTTGTTTACTGTTCCGACTTTTCAAACATGTTTATTTATCCATTAGCGATAAGGGTTATAGTTTACTATTAGGCCTAGGCTACTTCCTTTGCTCATCACATACTGGGACTACACACTGTAAGTTAGAACTTCAGGCTATTTTTTTATGCTTATATTCATGTTAATTCATCGTTAGAATACATAAATACGAAACAATATCTCAATGCAGAAAGATTTGCTTCTGACAAAGTAATAGTAAACAATTACCTAGGCCTAGTATTGATGTATGTTATCGGATTTATAATTTGTCAACCTCAATAGAATAGCCTATATTGTCATAAACAATAAGACTAGGCCTAGGACTATTAATTTATCCAAATTATCCTGTACTCTAACCCGTCTTAGTAGTTTTGATATAATTTAAAATGTGCCTAACTGCTGATATCTTTAAATAGCAGAGAATCACTTTCTTTTAGAAAATAAAAAGTATAAGTTAGTTTTTGTATTAACTGTAAAGACGAAGTTTTAGAATACCATTATTTGTTGAAATGACATTAGATGACTTTTTTAGGAGAAAGTAAGTAGTGCTACTACCTTAAGTATCCAGATATATTAGGATCATTTCGAGTGGATGCTATACCTATTAATCTTTACAAAGTAATACTGGCAGCTAAAAGGAGAGTTAAGTCTATGTTTAAGCTAAAAGACAGTAGGTTACTGTATGTTCAAACATCTTGTGAAACTAATTTGCAGACAATAGGCCTAATATTATTTTTTCATAATATTTGTTTACTAAGTAGGCCTAGATATGTTAAAGATATAAATGTATTCAATTCGAGGTAGGCTATTTATTTTCCTATCCTATAGGCAACAAAAAGTAGAGTTTAAGTAAGCTTGGGCTAGGTTTTTACATAAATTTTAATAAAAGTGGGTGTTATATTTTGTTTTTGTACATTTGTGAAAAATGTGTGGCTTATTACAAGTTAGTTTAGGGTAAGCATTTTATATTTCAATAAAACAATTCCGAAATATTTATAGTAATGCAAAGTACTACTTGTTGCAAGAGTTAAGGTAGAAATTCACTTCCATCACATAATGTGATGTTACACTGTCACATATTTAGTGTGATCTCATATTAAGAAGTACGCTGCTCTGCTATCGCGCATGTATCTCTTTAGGTTACTCCCCCGCAAGTCCAAGATGGACTCGTCCAGGTAAAATAACCAACCAACCACATCATGTGCCATTCAGATTTCAATTGACTCAGACTCAGTGACTATAGTCGAATTAAAACCAGAAACGTATTGGAGAAGGTTCGGCCGTTACAGTGGGGGTTTTAGGCTCTGCGTCCGGCCAATGACAATCAGGCAGTTGCCATGACAACCCTGACAGCGGTGCTAAATTTATCTAGCTGCCTTTCTCACTCTCAGTAGTGTCGTGCCTATTCTACACGACTTGGCAACACCGCTGCCGAAAATATCCGATCATTCCCGAAGAGCCTCCCACAACAACTGCAGTCCAATCCATTTCTGGTTTTCATTCGACTATAGTTACCAGCACCCGTTAATGCGACTGTGAGTGAAGAATTTCAAATTAAAAATAAGATCGTGTACCGTGTACATATTGTTATTATTACGTGTGAATTTCTAAATTTATTTTGCTGCTTGGTTTACAATCTGTTGAAGTTGAAATGGAAAAATATTTAATTAAGTCTAAAATATCATCTCAAAGAGATATTGTAGTTAAACGGGACGCAGACGAACATGAAGGTAAATCGTGTGTTTTAAGTTCTGATAAAACTAAAGTGAAAAACAGTAAAAAGATCAAGTTGGAAGATCAGCCTTCTACTTCTTCAAGTTCAGCTACGAATATAAATGTAGTTATCACTATTATTGACAAAGAAACAGAACGTGAGAAAATAAAATATTTTGATTTGAGTTAAAGTTGCGAATATGGCCCTCACCAGCCGAAAGTAACCTTTCCACGGCGAATCATTGGGGATAAAAAAAGGTCGTTTCAGAGTTCATGGTACGGTAAATGCCTATAGATAGAATATTCACAAAAAAATTATGCTGTTTTTTGTTTTGTTTGTCGGCACTTTTTGATACAGTGTCAATTACTTGAAGATGTTTTAGTAAAATCCGGGTACAATGATTGGAAACATTTAGGAAATACGGTGAACAAACACGAAAATTCTAATGTCCTTAAGGCCTGTTTGTCTAAATATCATGGATGGCAATCATAAAAAAAAAACTGGTGTGATAACCATAAAAATTAATGAACAATTAAGCAAAGAAGTCCAAAAAATAGAGAAGTACTTAAATCAGTTGTTAGAAGTATTATATTTTGCAGACGACAAAATATTGCTTTGCGCGGACACCGTGAAACAGAAGAAAATAATGAATTGACGGAGAACAGTGAGTCTGAAAACGAATCAGATTCTGGAGGTAATGTTGAACCCAAGAGGGGCCACAAAGAGAATTTCAGAGAGCTAGTAAACCTACTCTATATTGAGAATGAAACTGTGGATAGGAATACTAAAACATTGACAAAAAACGCAAGATATATTTCTAAACTAAAACAAAATGATATTATATTGGCTATCGGCAAAATAATTACTAATACAATTGTTAGTGAAATTAGAGAAGGCAGCAATATGTATAATTTAGTTTGCCTTTTGACAAAATTCTTCAATGTATAAACATACTGTCTTGTGCCGCTCCAATCATCAACAATTGGCATAGGAAAAAGTTTGAAGCTTATTGAAGCAACGTCCAAAATGATAACATCTTTTGGGAACGAGAAAGAATTTGAAAAATGCTATGAAGAAGCGGTTTTCATTACAACGCGAAACAACATTGAAATAACTCGTGAAACTAGTTCACGGGCGCAGAGACTACCTACACACCTAGATGATTACTTTACAGCAGAAACCATTGGTTAGGGTAGAAGTTCCGATACAATAATGCAGTGTTGCTTTGACAATTACAATGTAATAACTTTTTTTAATACAGGTCTTTGATATATTCGTTTTTTACTCTCACTTCCGGAAGAGAAATTGATTATTATATCAAGTTTTGTTATACTACGTTAACATAATTATAAAGTAGTCTTATATTAAGTTTAATTGGATTTGTTTAACTTACTGTGTACTTTCTCCAGAAGTTTTTGAATTTCGCTAGTACAACTTCACCACTTTCTTCTGTCTCCTTTTTTTTCCGTGAACCCGTCGTTAAATAAAAAAATTTTAATATCTGCGCAGGCGGCAGATTTGTACTTAACTGGATCATCCGGATGCTGTCTCAGATAATAAGTTTTAAAACTTGTTTACAAATGATTTTTTCTGACCAAACTGTGCAAACAACACACTTACCAGAGGCAGCTATGTTTTCAAGTCACTTCACATGTCAATAGCAATCCACATCTTGGTGGGCTAATCGACTAGTTTAACTACTCGTTTATTCGACTAGTCCCTTATGTAGTCTATTAATTGGTTGCTTTAGTCGATT
The DNA here is from genome assembly GCA_018207615.1 of Philaenus spumarius. Taxonomy (NCBI): domain Eukaryota; kingdom Metazoa; phylum Arthropoda; class Insecta; order Hemiptera; family Aphrophoridae; genus Philaenus; species Philaenus spumarius. The sequence goes on along the minus strand of JAGFPH010001799.1, from coordinate 222,996 downwards.
AAAACCATAGGCATAATGATAGTCAGAATGTCATTTGAAATGGAACGACTAGAGAAACATATCGAATAGTGTATAAAAGATAAGTATTTATGGCTAGTACAGAGGTGATAAAATAGTAATAGTTGTACTAGTCGTGAAGATTGAGTTAAAAATTTTCGTTTATGATCTTCCAAAAACGTTTATTCTGTACAATATCTTTCTGCAGCCTTCATTTTTCTTCTGTGACAATGTGGCACTATTGCTTGATGTTCTACTTTGGGGTTTTAGGTGATTTGCCTCGAGAGAATCCTATTTCAAACTGACTCGATAAGAAATTAAAGAGTGGGCTAAGCAGAGTAGTCAACAGAGGAAATTTTAACAGATGAGGTCATTATCCAAAGTAGGAACAATCAAACAGTTCCCAAAGATGTTCACTCCGGTGAAGATGACGTAAATGAATCAAATAAAATCAATAATAATAATATTACCTTGTTAGGTCCGTCACGTGACTTCTAGTCGTGTATTCCTTACGACATGTTTCGGAGCCGAAACTCCATTATCAAGTTATATTCACTCCGAAGAGATCGTCGCACATTAAAATAAATAAAACATATACACACATACACACTTACATATCACAACAACACATAAACACGATACCGCGCTTGACATAAACTTAGGTGCCCAACCTATCATTGTCGGTTGAATACTGCCGGTATTGCGTTCAGGGATCTTAACGATGTTTATCTCTGTTTGTCTTCTGTAAATATTTGATGGCCGTATCATATAAATGGTGAGAGTGAAATGAAAGTTGGTCATTTAAGATATCGTCCAGGTTTATTTTTGAATGCTTTATAAATTTCATACTCTTCCTTAACAAGGTAATATTATTACTATTAATTATAATAGTGACTTGGTACCACAAACATGCTAATCAAAATAAAATCACTTAGAATCAATCAGCTGATGCCTTAACCCTCAAAGTGGCAGACTGCAGTCTCTCGGGCGCAAATGCAACCCGCTCGAACCTTTGCGAGAATTTGCATATATTTGCATAATCGATAATTTAACCCACTTACAATAATCCAATCGTAATAAAACTGGCACCATTGGAAAGGAAATTAATTAAACTTTAATTTTTGTATTTACAACTTTTTCGTAAAACATATATATACGTAATCATCGTTTTAAAATATGCATATTGTGTTACAGCTATTTCCGCGGGCGAATCTGCATAAAATTGCACTGTTATTTCCCACTTCTTCAACGTTCAAGACTATCTACACAAATATTTCTTTGGCTATTATAAAGATACCATTGGATTCGTCAAGATTTTACCTTTCTGTTGGTGCCTTCTAATCAGATGTCACTATAAAAATAGTATTTTTTCCAAGAATTACTGTAAACCCTTGCGATTGGACAGTTTTTCAACCAATGAAACAGCCCATTTGTCAAGTGATTTTACACCTACCATATCAAATGTTGTTTTGACAGATTTCTTTACACCATTTTGTACAGCAAAGTCTGAATTTTGTAACGGTGGGAATTAATCCAGAAATAATCGGTTTTTTGTCTGTCTAGACAACAATTGAAATGTACATAATTATTACGTTCTAGTGAGAAAGTCTAGCGCGTGGGTCCCCACATTATTCAAATGTCCCGTTCTATACGCAGTGTGTAGACTGGCGACTTTTCATTAGATTGATGTCATTTTCTTATTCAAATAAATATATAACTCAAACACTTTTGTGAACTAAGGAAAGACAAGTATACCGTTCTTTTCTTTGATTTATCCTCTACCCTTTTGTTATAATAATATTTCATTTTTGGGCAAAGCATATATTAGTAAATGACGTTACAATCTAGGGCTAGGTTTGTTACCAGTCGTGTACTTGGAACATAAAAACTGTTTTTTTTCAAAATAAAAAATTTGAAATTGATAAATGTTTTTATACAGTTCTATTTAGAACTAAATTACGAAACTTTTTACGCTTACGTACGAAAAAAATACAAAAAAATTTTTACTACTTGTTACGTAGGCCTTAAGTTGAACTTTTTCATTTCGTTACTGAACATTTTTTGTTTCTTGAGCTAATAACTTTTACAATTTCAAAAGAAACTAATTTTTAGTGGCATATTTGAATTCTTTGAAGTTTTGTCTAAAAAAAAGCTATTGAACACTTTTGGAATGGGGTTCATTTACTATTTTTGGCGAATTTTTAAAAATATGCTTGCAAAACTCTATAAACAGGCTTTTTAATTTCAGCTTTAACCATGCCAGTTCTAAGGTTAATCAACACGTTTATTACATTTTCTGATCACAGCAGTTTGTTTAATGATAACTGAAATTATGAAACTCCAAATTATTCAAAATTACTTTATAGAAAACAAAGAAAAAATTAAAAACAAATGCACTTTAGATTCAACTAATTTAGCCTGCTTACTCATCTTACCATTAAAAATATTTCTATTTTAATTTTGTGGATTAATTGGTTTTATTATATTACAGTAGACTCTCATAAATCCGGACCGCTAATCGGTATTTTTTCTATAAAAAATCGCTAAAACCCACTCGATTACTCCACATAGCATAAATGACACGTATTTTGTACCTTCGGGCGCTCCATGTTGCAACGAAATTGACGTCGTTTATGGTTCACAAGGCAATGGAAGTTTCTGCGCAGATGAGGATGGTTAGGAGATTGACCGGCCCCTCCACAACACTATGTTTCTTATTTTTATTTAAAGTGTTTGCTACAGTAATGTAGATTCAACTGTTCAATACTGTTCACAAACTGATTTTTTTTTCATTTCTGTGATTTACTTAATTGCAGTCCAATGCTGTATTATGTACATTACAGTACTATAAGTTGATGTGCCAGAGTATCGTTGGTTATCGGCACAGCACTGCGGAAATGGCATGTGTGGCTTTCCATCGCTCTTATCGACCGCACGGCCAATTTATGCCCGACTCCGGGAAACTTTTGAGAGTCTACTGTACTACTTTATACAATCATTTTCCCTGTTATGTATTTAAGCTGTTTTATGAATAAATATTATGTTTATTGTTATTTTTATTTAGTTCTAATTTCTTCCCTTTTTCCTGCATTCATCCTGAAATCTGGATATTTCATAACCTGGCATAGTGCAAGTCCCGAACTTGCTAGATTAAAGAATGTTTTCTGCACATACAAAATCATATAATCTACACTAAGAAACTATTTTGTGTTATGGGGCGGAAGTGTTATGGGGTACCGCCAATATGACACAGTCAAACAGTTGCTGCGTTTTTTCACCAAACGAATTCTAGGTTTACCGCCAAATATACCCCTAGCTATAGAAGCAAACCAGGAACAGATTTATTTGTTTACGTTGAAGTTGCACATAATGTACATGTGAAGGGTTTTTAAAATGTCTCCAAAACGGCTTCCTAACATATTACCTAAGCAAATTTTGAGTAAAAACTTGTGTTAGGGAATTGCAATTGTTGGCTGAGAGGCATTCTGTTGCATTATCTGTCGAGCCTGTGATGCAGGGAGAGTAGGGGAGTCAGCTAAATGTGATAAAAATTAATATGGGGAAAAAGTGTGTTCGATTCATCTCTCGACATACAAAAATCTTTGTTTCAGTTAAAAGACAGGGCATATTTTATTAATGATATTAACATGAATATAGTTAGATGGGGTTTTAAATGTTTAGGTTAATTGCTTCATCTGAATTATAAACCATGGATAAAAAATACAAATTATAGTAGCTCACTATCTAGAAGAAATTGAAAATGTTTTTCACTTTGTGGCTAGGTGTCCAATTTTGAGAGAGATAAGAATAGGATGGTTTAATTTGCCGGAGTTAACTAGAGATAAGTACTTAGGTTATTTAAATGGTGATGATTGGGTGCGGCTTACAGGATATCTGAGACAGGCATGGCAGTACAGGTGGAATTTGATTAGGAAATTTAAATTATTAAATTGCAGATTTATGATTTTTGTTTTGTTTTTGGGGGTGTGGGTTTACATTTGAAATAGGTGCATAGCATAATTTGTGTGTTGGATATCTTTGCAATTATTATCATTTAAGATACTTTTATTATTATTTAAGTTACTTTTGTAAATTTAAATTAAGTATCTTTTGTGCTAAATGCTCATTTGTCAAAGGTAGTGTGCCAACCGGGCAGACGGTCTTATGATCACTGCCCTTAATGCGGGCAAATTGTGTTAGTATTTTTGTTTCAAAATAAAAGATTTTTTCATTCATTCACTAAGAAAGTAATTTTGTGTAATTTCTATTTTCTCAACATTGGGAGTTTGCCCAATTATTGTGTCTTTTATTTTGTTCAATAGATTATGATTACCGTAATTAATGGCAGAGAAGTATTTAAAAAAGAGTCAGTAACAAACTGTTTGCAAAGCAATACTGTATTATTAGCAATCGTTTAATTTCTATCTTATTTCAACTATAGAAGTCAAAAATATTTTGTTACTTTTATATTAAAATTATTATTTGTTGTAAATTATTTCATTTCTATAATCTAAATTAAAACAAGTAAGATGTTTGTTTATTTAAAACTATTTTGTTTTTCCTTTTGTTCTAGATGCAGAAATGTTAATAGGAGATATTTAGAAACAAATTTAACAAACATGGAAATGAATAATTCGGGTAACCAGGTATGTTGTCCTGTGTGTACATTATTCCTCAGGGAAGGAATGAACCTACAAGATCATTTGTACACGCATCCCAAAGATCAAGTTATTGAAGCATTAGTGAGAATCTCCTTGGGCCAGTCGACTTTGGCAGCAGTCCCTTTAGGATCTAATAGCCAGTACACAGCTATAACTTATCAGCATTTCCGTAGCTCCACAACCAGTGTTCCTACCTCTGCCGAACCGAATGTCGCTCCAGTTCCTCTAATGCTCAACTCTTGTATAATACCTCAACAATTCATAAATTCTGCAACTCCTCCTCCTAACCGAAACCCGTACCAATCAAATGTAATTCGTTCTCCCGTGCCATTACACCCTTACTCTTACTATCCCCCGCAAAATCAAAATTATATGAATGGAAATCCACAAAACCAAGATTCCTATGGAAATAATAATATCGAACCGGTTCAATATTCAGATTCAATTAATATTTCTCAAACGACACAGACGCCTGATTCTCCATTTACTGAAGATCATACTCAAGATTCTCTGAATAAAGATATTAATGGGAATGAAAACGAAGAACAGATTGAAGAAGTTCAGCCTACTATTGATCCTTTCTTGGACGATAGGCAGGATTCTCATTGTGAAAATTTTGAAAATGATGACCCAGAGAAAGAAGAAGATGATGATGATGAAATTAGTGATAACTTTGTAGATAATTCACACAACAACATCGGTACTGTGATCTCGGACACACATCGTTTAATAATAAACGATCCGACTCTGAGTTATGATCAAGAACTTAGAGCCAATGTCATCGATTTTTCCAACGCTCAGTTAATCTATGGTTCGTCAAGTCCAAGAGAAGATGTTGTCTCGCCTCTATCGACCAGTAGCGGTTGGAGTTCTGGTTCAGGCTTACGAGTGAGAAAAGATTTAAATAACCATCATTCTGTTATACAGCTTGATAGGCCGCCATCAGTTCCTCTAGAAGGTGAATATATCACTTCTGACTGTCGTTTTAGTGAAAATAACGATAGATCCGATACTCATTTGCTTAATTTGGATAGCGTGCCTTCGTCAAGAGGTTTCACTATAGATTCGGCATTGGAAGTACAAAAAGATTGTGACGATGCGGTAGATAACAAAGAAGAAGATAATTTTGATCAGAGCGTTCCAATAAATATTCATAGTGATGAACTGATGCCTCCAAGAGGTGAACTGTCGGGCCAGGAGAGTTTAGGAGCAACAGAGAATTCAGTTTGGGAGTTGCAGGTAAGCTAGTTATGTTTACCAACCGTATGTATCAATTCGCTAAGAAATATCTTTATTGGCCCATTACGTTGTAATTTTTCAACCAATTTATACGAATGAAGTGTAATTTTAAATGTTTTACACTGCAGATTTACAGAAAAATATACAAATCCAAAATATCACTGTATTTTTAAAATAAAAATACGGTATGTTATTTAAATAGGAAAACGTTTTTGTAGGAACTTTCCCTTACTTTGGAAGAACTGGTTAACCTGGGGTCATGACAAATGTACCAATTTGAAGCCCAAGCGTTCCGATACTCCCCAAAAATATAAAGTTGATAATTTCCTCCATTTAAGTTTGTACAAAATATAAAGTCCTAAAAATTCTCCATTTTATTTATAGAGGAATTTTTGTCTACAAACTTGCCCTTAGTTTGAGAGAACCATTCAACGTACGCTCATAAATATATAGCTATATCAGTTGGTAGCTTCACATAGTCCTCACAAATGTTAAATGTGTAATTATAATACTTTAAATGTGTTACAAAATGTAGAAAGCCTTGAAACCGCTGTGGTAAATTTTTATAATCATTTAGTATTTACAACTAACAACTGATTTATTATTAGTGACATCTCACTACTTGCTTTCAATGAAAGCAATCATGACAGCTTAAATGTAATCAGTTGTAAATATTTATTAACAATAAGAAGAAAAAATTACTCAATTTTAAAATGTATTTGTCTAATGCGGTTAAATGTTTGATGTGTGTAAAAAACATAATGTAAAATGTGTCTAGGCTCTATACATTTGTATGCGTACCATAATATTTGCATATAAATAACTACACGATACAGTTAGGTTTTTATAAAACCTTAGTTTAGTTATTAATGTGCAGAAGTCCTTGCCATAGCAAAACCACGGGTTTAACTCATTTCAGTTAAATTAATTAATCATTTCAGTTAAATTACCCCACATAAGTACTATAGCCCAACTTTTATCTTTAAAAAAATAATTATGTTGCTCTTTGTGCCTCCAAAGTTTAGATTTGATCAAATTTCGGTGTAAACAAAAAATAAATGTGAATTTATAATTTAATAAATATATATAAAAATCTCGTGTCACAGTGTTTGTTATCGAACTCCTCTGAAACGGCTTCACCGATTTTTATGAAATTTTTGTGTATATTTGATAGGTCTGAGAATAGGTCGTATGCTATTTTTTATACCCCTAGGTGATATGGGATGTTAAATAACACCTCCTAAAACAATAAATATGAATGTTTATACTTCCCTTAAAGCTAGAGAGCTGAAATTTTGTTCACTTATGTCTTACAAGATACATATAAAATATAATCCAGGTTTATATTTTGTCACGTTCTGCTAAAGGGTGACAATGTAGTAACAACCCCTAAAACTATAAATATTAATTGAATGCCGCCTAGGAACGTGAAATTTGGTACACTTATTCCTCATAGGCGCTAGAGTCGCACTAAGAAATGATTTTAAAATATTTGGTCTTTAAGAGTTGAAACAACCTCTAAACCAATAAATATTGTTTGTTATACTTTCCTTAAAGCTAGAAAGCTGAAGTTTTTACATTTATTTCTTAAACGATACATATTTAAAGATAAACCAGTTTTACTTTTCGGTACGTGCTGCTAAGGGTGAAAATGTGAGAACAACCCCTAAAAACAATAAGTATACATTTTTCTACTTTCCTTAAAGCTAAAGAGATGATAATTTGTCAATTTATTTCTTACAAAATACATATAAAATATAAACCAGTTTTACATTTTGTCACATTCTGCTTAGGGATGGAAAAGTAGTAACAACCCCTAAAACAATAAATATTAATTTTTAAAGCTAAAGAGCTGTTTTTTTTTTCATTTTAATGTCTTACAAGATACATATAAAATATAATCCAGTTTTATAATTAGTCACGTTCTGCTAAGATGTGAAAATCTAGTAACAACCCCTAAAACTATAAATATTAGACTCCTAATTGAATACAGCTTAGGAACTGGAAATTTGGTACACATATTCCTCATAGGCGCTAGAGGCTCACTAAGAAAGGATTTTAAAATATTTGGCCTTTAAGGGTTGAAACAACCCCTAAAACAATAAATATTGTTTGTTATACTTTCCTTAAAGCTAGAGAGCTGAAATTTTGTACATTTATTTCTTGCAAGATACATATAAAAATAAACCAATTTTATATTTTGTTATGTGGTGCTAAGAGGTGAAAATGTGAAAGCAAACACTAAAAACAATAAATATTAATTGGTATTCTTTCCTTAAAGCTAGAGAGCTGAAATTTGGAATTAATTAATTAATTTTAAGAAAATATAGACATAAGCTGATCAAAACTATCCCAATCTATGGATTCGCATAAAGACATATCTGGGTGATTTGCAACATCCAGCTAAGACTGATTTACCAGTCTGTAGAATTAGCGGTTGAAAAAGAAGACGCTCTTCTCTCTGAATTCTTTAATTTTAAAGTGATTTAATTTATTCAGTCCAAATACCATGACAAAGGCAATTGACGGCGCCACCAGTGAACAATAAATACCAAACTAATTGAAAATATTATGTAATAATTCACTTTTGTGCAATAAAAGATGAGAGAAAAATATTACAAATTATATTGTTTTAAACATAGTGATGAAAAACAAATTCCCAGTAGCGAAGCACGGGTATTCAACTAGTTATCTTATATAAATAGCAGTGTTTGCGCACCTATCAGTAGCAGGAGAGTTTGGGCATTTATATAAAGAAATGCCATGTGCACTAAATTGTTGTCTACAAAATTACCGAGGTATACAAAATGTATAGTCAATTAACTTTTGTTTTTTTTTATATCAAAATTTCTCCGAACTGCCACTTTCCAAAATGGTGGCTAAATAAACTTTTCACTGAAACATAATATTGTTAGTGTTGTTTTTAGATAGGGTTTCTATATTTTGATATTCAGAAACCAGAATGTATTGAGGTCTTACTTACATTCCCACAGCGCTAAATGGTCATATTGCGCTGTTAGAGTAACTAATAAATATTAAATCAGTTATTATTATTATTAGCTAAACGAGAATTTTTAGAAAGATGCGGTTTTTTTGCATATGGTAGGATTAAGGGCTACAAATAAGCCAAATTTTATCAAAATCGTTAGAGCCGTTTTTTTTTATAAAAAAAGAATAAATGATTTTTCCTGGCTTTTTGGCCAAAAAGGGGTTGTTTTTCAAAATTTTTCAAAACCTTTTTTCGTGCATCTATACAGGCCTAATTGACATGTTTGGTGCAAATTTGTTTGAAATCGATCAAATAGTTTTCTCTAGCTTTGTATACATACATACAGACAGACATTTTGTAAAAACCACTTTTTTGGACTCAGGGGGTCCCAAAACGGATATTTCCACAAAAAAAAATCACCCAAAAAATCAGTTATTATATTTTTATAAAATACTGCTCTAACGATTTTGATAAAATTTGGCTTATTTGTAGCCCTAAACCCTATACTATTATACCCTACCATATGCAAAAAACTGCATCTTTCTAAAAATTATTGTTAAGCTAATAATAATAATAAATAACTGATTTTGGGGGATTTTTTGGCCAAAAAGGGGGTTGTTTTTCAAAGTTTTTCAAAACCTTTTTTCGTGCATCTATACAGGCCTAATTGATATGTTTGGTGCAAATTTGTTCGAAATCGATCGAATAGTTTTCTCTCTAGTTAATAATAATAATAATATTTATTAGTTAATCTGCTACTTTAATGTATCCGCTCTTCCACTTTAATACAATTATAAAGTCAAAGTGAATATGTTTGTGAGAAAGTTTGTGCCAGTTTCTTAAACTGTTTATTTCATTAACTTTCATACTTTAAAACATCAGTAAAGTCGCTTTAAAAAAGGAATAATCACTTGTACTTTTGAAAACAGTTGCATTATTTAATGTAATTCTTATTAAAAACATAATTAATTTTAATATTATATAGGATAATATGTTAATATAATATTAAATATTACCTTTTAATGTTCCGTCTTGTGACTTTTTGGTCGTTCGAATGTTACGACGCGTTTCGGGACCGCAATCCCATTGTCAAGTACACTTACACAAACACAATGAAACACATAACACGTTTAAAAAACACACAAAAACACCACAGTTACAACACTTTTAAAAAACTTAATTGTGCCGGACAATTTCGTCGTGTAGGTCGTAGTGTGGTCCATGGTACACTGTCGTAAACTGTCTAACGAAATATATTACTGTAGTTAGAAAACCGGTTTAAAATAGCCTAGGGCTGTGTCATATAAACTATTACTTTTAAAATCCAGCTGATCGTTTAATATTATTCAAAGTGACTTGGAATCCAAGAACCATGCAACCAAAAAAAAAAAAAAAAAAAAAAAAAAAAAAAATTAATTTTATTAGCTTTGTCGGATAATCATGTTTTCCATATTCCTGTTCGTACATAGTTATGATTGTTAATGACCTTAACATATTAACGCTTGTTCAATAATGCTAGTTTCATGTTTTTTATTTCCGATTCACATTTTACCTGCGATAAAATTTTTGAGCGTATTTTTTCTAAGTAATATATTTTGTTACACAAGATTTAATACCCTAAAAGAGAAAACTTATCTAGAATGTTTTTATTGTGTAGGATTGTATTTGTTTCCCTTCAAATTCTTTCTTAATCCTTTAACTGCTGAGTTTTTTGGAGCAAATGTTACCTCCGGTGGTTTTTGGAGCAAAACGGGCATAGCAGTTAAAGGGTTAAATTATGTGTATTTAGCTTAATTTCTTTAGACTAAGAACTTTTCTAGAGCAACGTTTTTGTTATTATATTTGTCTAATGATGATGTAGATAACTCCTGGATAAAAAAAAAAAAATATGCGAAATATTGCCACTTAATGTCACCTATAATCAAACTGAGGTGAAAATTAAAACATATTTAACAGACTTACCTGACTTTTTTAAATAGTAAAACATACTTTTAAGAGTTTAAAAAAAACATACCTTACCTGTTTATGTTTAAACATTATTTTTTGGCAATGAATCTAATAAGACAGAAGGGAGTATGGATGTACAGTTATTAGAAAGTCAAGAATAATAGAAAAAGGAGCAATTCAAAATTAAAGCAATTAGTACATTATTTTCCTTACCATTTTCATTTTGGAAATTGTAATTTTTATTGTTCTACTTACAATACTAACTATTGAGAAGTAGTTTTTATTTCATTAAATTATGTCAAAAATCAAATCCTTTTAGGTAGATTTTTAAGAAAGTACCTATTGCAGTTGTTACTTTTGTGTGACTTCCAGAACATTTCTTCCTAGTCTTTCGTTTCATGGTCCCTAGTCCATAAAACATAATTAACTAAATTGGATATATATTCAATAACTGTGGTAATTTTGCATGAATTGCTTCCAGAATGAATATGCCTATAATCGCTTAACTTTATTATTATGTTTTACAGGATTGTGATGAAGGATCTCGTGAAATGACACCATCCTACCATATACTGAATAACGAAAAGTGGGACATTGAAACAAGCCCTGTGAAAGACATCACAATACCCATGGAGAATGCCACAATAACTCAGCCCCAGTATAAATGTGCTAGCTGTAATAAAACGTTTGATTCCTTAAAGGAACGACGTGTACACATTAATTCTGAACACAAAGCCGACAAAAAAAAGAGCACGATTTCAAAGTCTACAATAGTAAAACGAGAAGAAACGGTTATATCACAGCCAACATCAAGATTTGTTGAAGTATTTGTGAAAGAAGAAACTTCTGGACTAAAAGTAGAACTCGATATTCGCACCTGTGCAGATTGCTCTTTAGAGTTACCTTCCTTAAAAGAACTACGGAAACACAGAAAAGAAGTGCACATGGATAAAAAGATACAAAGAAAATGTACTACGTGCGGTGAATGTTTTCCAGATCCTAAATCGTACAAAGAACATATCGCTAAAATACATCCTTTGGAATGTATCGACTGTGGCAAATGTTTCCAAAATAGATCAAATCTAACACTTCATCAAAAGCGTCATCTGAAAGTAAGGCCATTTCGCTGTACGGTTTGTGATAAATCTTTTGTTACTAAGCAGAAGTTAAGTGAACACGAAAATGCACATTCTGGGAACGAACCCTTCAAATGTAATCTTTGTGAAAGGACGTTTAAACGATATTCTAACCTTATTCAGCACCGAAATTTTCATCACTTGAGATTAAAAAAAAAGTTAAAAGACTATTTTTGCCACTGCGGGGAAGTATTTCATTCTGTAAAAAAATTAGAGTGGCACAAAGAAATTCACGACCCGAAACCGAAACAGTGTTTGTATTGTAATCAAAAATTTATCCATAATGCTAGCTTGACCAGACATATTCGTCACAATCATGATAATGCTTATTTACCTATAAAAGGGCAGAAATTAGAGAACGTAGAATGTCCTATTTGTCATCAGCAATACTTGAAAACATCGCTGGCTATGCACATGAGGATTCATAGCGGTGAAAAGCCATTTTCTTGTACTACATGTTCAAAGGAATTTTCTACTAAATGGAATTTACAGTTACATAAATGGACTCACGCTTCCCGTAATAGTAAACCTTTTAAGTGCAAACTGTGTAAAAGTGCTTTTATAACGGTAAATGATTATCAAGCACATATGCGATCACATCGTAATATACGTCCATATATATGTAATCATTGTGGGCGTCAATTTATTCGTAAATATAATTGTATTCGACATGTTAGAGAGCACGAACTATCGAAATCTTACGTTTGCCAAGAATGTGGTAAAACATTTCATCGCAGTTATTATTTAACTGAGCATATGCGAATGCATACCGGTTTCAAACCATTTGCTTGTCACATTTGTGCGAAAAGGTCAAGCACAAAATCCAATCATAATAAGCACATAAAAACTCATCATGCTCGAGAACCAGTAAACACAGAAGGTTAGGTAAAATAAAACAAAACTAGAGATGCGTATAATCCAATAGCATTCGATTTTAATTTGTTTGCTATTATGTATGCACGTAATATGAAAGGTTTTATTAGTTATGTTATTTTGATAGAATTTTTAATTTTACTTTACGCTACATTATATTTGTTTTAAATATATAAACGTGTATAAAGTAAAACAGAATGAAAATTTTTATTATTGACTAAATGTAAAAAAAGGAATTTTATTAACTATGTATTGTTTTTTGTTTATTTTATCTATGACCTGTATAGTTGTATTCGTTTAAATATATAAATTTGATGTACAGAAAACGAGAATATTTTTCAGTACATGTGATTCTTATTATCGAGATTATTATCGTCCTTGTTTTAGTAACATTCATGGCACAATGAATAGGCCCCACCGACTTAAAGTTTCCCCTTTCATTCCTAACTCTTGCAGAAGGTTTACTAATTTGTAAAACTAATCCTTTAACCCGTCATTAGTCACATGGATTTTATAACCCCATTCGTCGCACATGGTCTTTTTGACATGGTTTTAGATAACATGGTTTTAAAAATAAAATAATAGAAGAAAAAATATGTTTGACTTAGTGATTTTTGGTTTATATTTAACTTATTTGCATTTTGTATAAAATAATACACAAATCCATAGTTGTTATAAACATCAAAATTAAAATATAATTTCAAAAAGATAGACTATTTACTTATAAATACTCAACACCAAAAATTAAAACTTTTAAAACACAATATTTGTAAGTTTAACGTGTTGAAATTATTCACAGGTATTTAGAATAAAAGAATTATAAAACAAAAACAAGTATAAATAGTTATAAAAATACAAATGTATAAAATTGGTAAACAATCAAACGAATAAAAAACTAAGACATTTTTTAATTATGTTGGTAATTAACTATTTTAAACTTACTGCAATGTTGTAATGGTAGAATGCATATTTCTTATAAAAAAATATATAATTATTACTTTTACTAACTTATACACAATAACACACATCTTTCGTTCTTTTGTCAGGTTAGTCACTATCACTCTCTTCATTTCCGCGGCGAGCACATTCGTCACATGAAGGCGTAGTGTGTTCTCTACAGATGAATTTATGACATGTCGCACATCGCGTCATTGTTTGACAGCTTTTTTTTGTACCCACATGGATCGCAACGTCCAGGACTCTTACTCAAAAACTAAAGCGTCTTTGATTCATTACGCACCTAAACATGTCAACCCAGTACCCTCTTAGCTCCACAAATCACTTATGTTTTGATGAGAAGATTTCATGATGCAAGAAAAAATTAGCAAACCCAATAGGGCCTTTAGTTCGACAACTGTTGTAGGTAAGACATCCCGTTCCCTACCATATTGATCTTTGACCTTGTCTATCCACTTGTTAGTGTATTGCACGTTCTTTTCAATTTCTGGGTCAGGTAGAAAAAGTGATAACCTTCCAACGGGGACCTAACATTACGGGCTTCTCCTCTTGGCCCTGGGAGCCGCAAGACAATATTATGGGCCCGAGCACGACCCCGTCTAGTAGGGTTGATATCTTTCAGATCTTTGTACCATTCAGTAACTCAATCATTACCTAAATATCGTTTACCGTCATCCGTGTACTCTTTTTCTGATGGACGTGCCTTTCCACTACCTCGACCACCTGCTCCACCACGATGTCTGCCTATATGTGCTCCCGACTACCTCCACTTACTGATGTTCTTAAAATATGATGAACTGCCACTCCCTCTCGTACCTCCGTTGCTGCTATCTCAGGTTCTAGTGATGTTGCCTCTTCTTCTCGTTCAAATGTTACACTGTTTTCGATTTCAGTCACAGCATCTGCCAAATATTCACTTCTGATGTACCAGATTCTGTCACTGTTATGGTTACTTCCACTTACGCATTCCATATTTCATCCTCTTCATCCCTTATAAGAATGTCATCTTCATCTGTATGAAACAATTGTCTACGAACCGCTATCACTTCCTCTCGAAGAGATTTATTTCGTTCTCTTTCTTCCCTCTCAGTTCTATATAAGAATCTTCTAATTCGTTCTTTTTCGTCATTCATTTCTGGACTACATTAAGTAACACTCACAACAAATTAACAAATTAAAGATGACAAAAACACTAATTATAGAACAAACAAAACTATTGTACACAAGATAGTAATTTTTCTCTTGATACCAAAACTTAAATTATTCAAATAAACTTTACCCAAAGATTAAAATTGTAATTATAAATCATCCAATTACAATCAAAAACAAATAAAACGCAAGTGAAATGAAAATAATTGTAGAAAAAAAGTTAAACAATCGTCTTAGATCAGTCACTATTTGTCGCACACTATCAAAGCGACATTATAAACAAATAACACAGACAGTCGCATATGGTCAAAACGACATTAGAGACTAGTAACACGGACGGTCGCGCACTGTCAAAATGACAAGGGCTTTAGCAATCTGTTCACCACAATGCTTCAAGCTTGACTGAAATGCAATTGCCTCACCCGATCTGTACTATAAACCTTCCCTAACAAAGTCCAGAAAGAAGACCGCCATTTCTTCAGAACTCAACTCTTAACAAACAAAAATGGCGCGAAACTGGCAAAAAGACATGCATGCGACCGACGGCGGGTTAAGAAACTCCTACTGAAGTCTCACTAAATTATTCTTAAAATTTCTTTTTTATGAAAGTTTAAAAAACTTATTTTACAGAAATATTTGTAAAGTCGCTATGTGGTCATTTTAAATTCATTGAAATGGATAATCATTAATTAAAGATAAAAAAATGCTATAAAATATATCATGGTTGACTAATTTTATGATAATGTAGAAAATTCAGAATAATAAGGTATTGTGGGAATTACCTTAATAAAGTATGGGCAATTTAATTATACTACAGCCTTTCTAAGTTTGCATTTAGATCTTAAAGCTAAAACAGTAAAATTGCTAGTCAGGAATGGCAGAAATGATATTTATTTCTAAAAAACTTATTCAGATCACCAGCTTAACACAATTTTATATTAACTCTAGACTGAACCAAAACCAGTTTCTTGAACGCATTTACTAAACAAATTTACAAGCAGTTAATTATTGTTTTCAAAATCATCAGCTTTTTAGGTGAGTAGCCCAACAAAATAAAAGCAAACATAAAAATAACAAAATCAATGAAAAATGCTTACAATTACAATTCAAATATCTGTTACTAATATTATTTACTTTATCGATAAGTTGGAAATTTCATATTCATGATAAACCAACTACTTAAATCTGAAAAGTAACTATTTTAGTAATAGCAATATCAAAAGTAATATTGTGCAAAATATCAGAAATAAATATTGTTTTGTGTATATTTTTAATAAATAAAATGTTAATAATAGATTTTAAACAGTTTAAAAAGAAACATTAACGTAACCTTCAAAAAATAATTCGACCTCGCAGTTGATGGGAGTTGAGCAAATTTCCAAAACTAAGTTTAGGCCTACATATTTTAGGGTTTCAACCAACTATTTGGAAAATTGATCTACTCATGAAGGTGTTGAATAGCTGCCTATGTGTATGAAATATATTAGTAGAATTTGTTTGCACATAAGCCTCCAGCTTCGACTCGCTCACTCTTTCGTCCCACTCGCAGCGGAAAACTCGCTTTGAGAGTTTGCCCTTGGCCTTGGGTTATAGACTGCTTCGCTTTGCTCGCAGAGTACAAACTCGGCCGTTGGGCCTCGGATCATAATATGCCCCTACGGTAATTCGAACCAGGTACTCTTATGATATTTTACGTTTTAATTGATTTTTGGGAACGTAGCGAGCTATAAGATCATGTAAAAAACAAAATGTGCAGAATAATATTCTTCATTAATTTTTTTAGATAAAACTCTAAAAAAGTTTCATTCTTGTACGAAAAATCTCAAAAATAGTTACTTCCAGTCAAAAAACATGCTTCCGGTTGTTTGATTTTTTTTGGCTAACGTACTCGTCCGAGCATTGTAGACAACTAACGTGTGTACCAAATTTGGACCAAATCGGACTTAAAAAAACTGCCGCTAGAGTGTGAACACATATATAATTTTTAATGACACCCAAAAAGATGTGCTCATTTACTACTCCCGACCTTAGGTCTTACCATAAGGGTCGCTGCATAGCTCATATTTCCTATGAAAATTCGCTAATAATAAAGTGTTTCAACATTTTTGTAAGCTTAATAAGAAAAGTTGCTTCATAAAGAATTATTTCCTCCAACCCTGCTACCGCTTTCCTTTTGCCATTTCATCGGTTTTGCTTAAGATTTAAAATACAAAGCTAGAACAGCTAAAGTATAACATATGTCTGGATTCAACAGTAATATTATTTTCAGCATCATAAAATACTGTTAGGCTTTTTAAGCATGCAGTGAGAAAAACGTGCCTTATCTGTCAAATTTATTTAAAAAGTATTTGTTGTGTAGGCATCATTTATTGACTATGTTTTTATATATTATGTTTTACTACTTCACCTTTGTCAGTTCGTTTTAAACTTATAGAAAATTAAATGCTCTCAAAACTTATAAATCATTGAATTTTAGATAACCATGGACTTGCACACTGTAGCAATAAGGGTTAAACAAAGGACAAGAAAGTGTATTAACTTGATAAGAGGCTGGTAAAGGGCATGGATGGAGTGGTTCTGGCAGCTAATTAAAACACATTGTTCATAACATCAATTTTTATTTAAAAAAATGTAGTACTAGCAGGTTTTGTGAAAAATTAGATGTTATTTTACTATAAATCTTATGTGAACCCAACGTTATTGAACATCGTCAGTTCGATACAACAATATATTTTTGCCGTTAAGGCTAAACATAGATTAAATACTTTTATAAATATCAACATTTATTTATTTTTTTTAAGTATAATTTTATGTATGTAAGTATAAACTGTTTTTGAATAAATGTGAATAAATTTTGTAAACATTTTGTAATATTGCATTAATTATGAAAAAAATGTGCAGTTTAGCTTTTAAGTATACAATTTAATAGAGAACAATTCAAAAATAAACTTAAGAAAAGTTATCTGCATAAGACATTCATAAAAACTCTTCAGGCAATTAGCATAACTCTGGCTTTAAAAAAAAGAAGGAATTTAATAGCCAAATTAGAGATAATAACATTAAACAAGATAGCTATAAAAAAAACTTATGAATTTTGCTGTAGAATGTATTTTTTTATTACAAATTTAGTGTTTTTGAAATTGTTACTATTTTCAATCATTATAAGATTTTGTTAATTTAAAAAAAATATGTACAAAGCAAAAATTTTAAATTGTATCTCAATGTAGATAGGAATTCTTGAGTTGTAAATGTATGTTAAACAAAGCTGTAGGTTATCACAGAGAGAGAATCATATGTATACCTAAAAATCCCATTGTCATGCTATAAACTAATAGGCAACAATTAATTTATTTAACATGATTGTTTTCTAACAAGTGAGAAGTATTATCCTGTCAAACAGGAAAGAAAGTGGTTTTCTCTAATGGACAAGCAGTTCAACATGGCAACACCGGACAGTCGGTTTTGATTCAAAAGGCGTTACACATTTCTTATTTCATTCATTTACGTTGGTAAATGAAAAATTAGTAAAATTATTCTCAAAAACTAATTTAAGCAACAATAGTTTTATTATCGATAGTTACAAATGATAGTAAATAAATATCCTACTAAATTGTAATATTCCTATTGTATGAGGCTATTTAAACAGTTGCCTTTTAACCAAAACAGAAGTCTAGCAAATATCAGGACACCTTAACAGTGTATTTTGAGTACTAGGGAAATTAGTTTGTCTTGAAGGGCATATTTAAGACAAAAATTTAACAAAACTCACTTCATTAATTAATGTGAGTTTAAAAAAATGATCATATACTTTGGAAAATAATAATTATCCAAAATAATGTTATTATAAATGTACAATAATAGAAAAAATGATTGTAAATAATTTGTGTGTGTATAATATTTGATATTGTATCAAGTGTATTTCTTTGAGTGGTTTAATATTAATTGTACAAATCGATGTTTTTGTGAAACGTAACGTGCTGTTGTAAGAATTACAAATTTTAGTATCCTTAATGGCATTGTCTTTCTGTTTATTTCTTCTTGTAAAAGACTGAAATTTTACTACAGTTAAAAAAATTGTCTAATTTGTTACAATTTTAATTTTAAAGGTGCTAATACAATTACTATGCAATGTAGTTTTTCTTTTAAAAAATGATTTTATTCAGTAAACGAAAATAAGTTTTTCATGTGCAATAAAACTTGTTCAATCCTGTTTGTGTGTTTCAATTGTCTTGACATTTTCACTAGATGTAGTGTGTTTTATAATATAATAACTGAAAATGTAATATTATGTTGTGTAAAAGTTTCTGAAGATGGAGAAATTAAATGAATAAGAAATATAACTATGAAAATCACATACTAATTACCAGAAAAGCATTTGGCTTATTTAAATAACTTGTATTCTATTGTTGAGTAAGGGAGAGAAAATAGTTCTAGAGAAATTCTAGAAAAGATAATAATTATGTGGGGTGCTACAAAAAAATCATATTAATTTATTCAGAGAACCTACAGAGGTGATTGTAGTGTCAATTTGTAGGGAAACACTTCAAATTTTGACTCGCGTAGTTCGCTAGTGCTGAATCGCATCGTCACGAGCGCTAGCGGCAGTTGCGTCAAAGATAGCTGCCTTCACTGGACCCGAGTGTGCTTGCTGAGTGTTTTGGTTCGAAGAATCAAAGTTGGTGACAACAGTTCAGCGTAATTCCCGTACCAAGTACGCTAAAGATCCTCCTACTCTCGATTCCATGTTTACCGTGCAGAACAGTACATGGCGCCCATAAGCCATGTTATCCATACAACAGACTCAGCGATAATAGCCAACTAATAAACATCAACTCCCATGCAACGCTCGGTCAGTTGACTCAACCCACATGACAATAAACGCGATGTTCCCTGTAATGGTAGTAGCATGTCCATTCTCCCGTAAGACCTGTACTGCACGGTGAACGTTGAATTGAGTGTAGTAGGCCTACAATTTATGAGTGGCATAAGTGTTATGTAGAAATAGGGTGTTCGGTAAGACATAAGAAATCAACAGGTCGTTCAAGCACCTGACGAAGTGAGACAAAGTTTTGTCAACAGCCCTACGAAATCGACCAGGTGTGCATCTCGCGAGTTGCAAGTCCCACATGCGACTATTTGGCGAGTACTGAAAAAACATTTGCATTTAAAACTGTACAAATTTACGATTTTACAAGCAATAAAAGACACTGATAAGATTGCCCGTAAAACTTCTGTGCGGAAGATAAATCGAGTGGCTAAAGATGAACATCTCTTGGACAACATAATCTTTTCTGACTAGTCGGCTTTTCACTTAAGTGGCAAGGTTAACACACATAACTGTAGGATTTGGGGCAGTGAAAATCCTCATCAACCATTGCAACAGTTCGTGATAGCCCTAAACTTAACAATTTTTGTGCATTGAGCCAGAACCAAATTTACGGCCCCTTTTTTTCCAAGAGAGAACCATCAACGGGATAGTGTACCTGGACATGTTACAACAATTAATTTTTGATACCACAGATCAATGAGGATGACGAAGAACGCAATGTTTATTTCATACAAGACGGCGCACCACCTCACTATCTGACTGATGTCCGAGATTTTCTGAATGACTGCTTTCCAGGTCAATTGATTGCCCGTGATGCGCCAATTGCATGGCCCCCACGTTCCTCCGACCTGACACCGCTAGATTTTTTCTTATGGGGATTCATCAAGGATATGTATCTCCTTTGCCGGCTTCTCTGCCTGAGCTTAGAGCGAGAACTTATGCCGCCGCTGAGCAAGTTACACCAGACCTGCAATGCTACAGCGAGTTTGGGAGGAAATTGACTACCGATGGAATGTGTGCAGGATCACCAATGGAAGCCACATAGAGCATCTTTAGTTTAAGATGAAACAACTTTATGCGTTTTCCTACAAATTGACACTACAATCTCTGTAGGTTCTCTGACTAAATGAATATGATTTTTCAAAGTTGTAAAGTACTTTTTGAAACACCCTTTATATCTATTATACACATTAACTGTAGCAATACCTGCCTGCATATAGTTTATTAAGAATTGAAGGCCTTACTTCCAATAACCATCACAGTGTATGTTAATGTCTTTAATTTCTGTGATGAATAATAGTTGGAGTAAACCATTTCTGGTTTGTCCAACATTATCAATAAAGTCGTCTTGTTCCATTGGTCGCAATGTGTTTTGAAAGAATGCGGACTTCTTGATTATAAGAAAATTTTACTTTTTCAAAACAGATTAAAATTTTGTTAAGAAACCATTTAGAAAATTATTCGAGATCAATGGGAATTGAACCCGGAACTTTTCCATTGATGGTTGCCATGACGATTGTTAAAGCTTTCACGCTTTAACAACCAAGGCCATCGTGGCAGATTTAAAAAAAAAATTGTGTCAAAAGAAAATATAATATAACACTCACATTATTATCATGCTATTACTTAATATCATGCAACCTCAAATTGTTCTTACACAGTAATAGTATTGAGGTCAGTTTCTACATTCCTTCAATTTATTTTCAGTATTGTCTCATCAGTAATATTGAACTTGTTCTAACACTTCAAAAGCTGGATTGATATTATTAAAATTTGGTATATCATCTGGAGTTAATATCAGGAGTGAATCAATTGTAATTTTTCTAGTGCTGAAACTCCGATCTCCTGGTGGGTATGGAATACCCTCCGCCAAAGCGGGCGTCCTTGGAAAATGATTGATATTTTCACTTAAAAAACCTCTATTTTTGAACAATTTAAAAATGCAGGTAATATACTTACTGCCCGAAGAACAATACACATACTATGTAACTATTGTTATAGTAAGTAAACAATTAATTGTAAAATTTACAAATATATTTATTGATGGAACATTTTAACACCTTAACTTGGTCTTGGTGGTTGTTTCATTTAAATAATAATGAAATAAATTAATAAAACATTTTTATAAGGAATTCTTTCATGTTCATGGATTACAAATATTTAGCAAATGGATAGTCTTCAAGAGGGGTTACTTTCGCTTATCTTGTTTGAATGTCATCTGAAGTAAGGTGTTTTCAGATCCACGTTTTTACATATACGGCTCTGAATTTTGGCTCAATTAATTTGAGCAACATTAAACTTGACACTGTCAGTCTAGAGGTGGGTTTCATAAGACTAAATCATCTCTCACAGTCAGCTGAACTACTTGAGATCAGTTTAGTGCAGATTAACAGAGGTATTAAATGTTTTTGTTGGATTATGTACAAAATCCTTATAGCTGCTTTTTATTTTTTTGTGCTCAGCGTAAACCTTCTGCACAACTTCTCGAACTCTGTTTTGCCAAAGCCAACATGATTTTCAGTTGGTCACTGACGGGATCTAGCACTTTTAATTAATCTAGAAGTGATTCATAAGCTTCTTGATGCGATAATTAATATTGTGATGAATAATGTTTATTGTGAATATTAATATAAAACCTTAAAATAAAACTTAGGCTGGACTTTCTTTACCGTATGGTATCCACTAATAAAAATTTCCCTAACTTGTAAAAAGCATTAATTTAAATTCAATACTCACTTATCTTTGTCAAAATACTCAACACAAATTAAGCCTATCATAAATAAATTTTAAGCCTAAAATCAAACTTGACAAAAAAATTGAGATATATCTAAAAAAGCTGGTTTTTTGTGGTCTTCCGTAGAAATAGGTATCGTTTTTTAACACTGTCCTTCAGTGTGTAGGATTCCCAATTTTATTTGCACTTTCTTCTTCAAATTGTTTTTACCCCCCAGTTGGTTCTTCATTTAGCACATTTTCTTCTTCATTGTACTTCCGAGTCATGGTCAAAGTTAATTATGAAGTCCGGGTCTTGATCACTGTCCCCAAAATCTAAATTATCCACCAAAGCTGCTTCAACTATTAGAGAGATTGTTCGAAATTACTCTCTGTAATCCATTAAATACGGCGGGAAGGGCCTGCTTTATTAGCGAATTTCCATAGGAAAAATGAGCTATTGCCGTGGCCCTTATGGTGAGACCCAAGGTCGGGAGTAGCAAATGAGCACCGATCATGGTCCCCAGAACACGTTTTGGGGTTAAAAAAAATTCATATATATGTATATATGTGTTCGCACTCTAGCGGCCCCATTTTAAGTCCGATTTGGTCCAAATTTGGTACACGTGTTGGTTGTCTATGTGGCTCGGACGAGTTCGTTAGCCAAAAAAATCCAACAACCGGAAGTAACTATTTTTTGAGATTTTTACTATGAGAATGAAAATGTTTTAGAGTTTTTTCTAACAATATAAATGTAGGATGTTATTCTACGCATTTTGTTTTTTTATGCGACCTTATAGCTCGCTTGGTTCCCCCAAAATCGGCCAAAACGTAAAATACCATACAAGTACCCGGTTCGAAGCCAAGTTGTGCAAACTTCCGAGGTCACTAGGCGCAAACAAATTCTACTAATATATTGCGTACACATAGACAGCTGTTCAACGCCTTCGTGAGTAGACCTATTACCCAAATTGTTGGTTGAAACCCTAAAACATAGGCATATAAACTTAATTTTGGAAATTTGCTCAAGTCACGTCAGCGGTCCAGCTGCGTGGTCGAATTATTATTATTATTCTATTGACTAGTACTGCCTTCCATGGTAAAGCAAATCAAATAAGTTTTGAGAAATATACGGCTAACAAAAATATTTAAAAGTGTTAGTCAAGTTCAGAAAACAGCGCAACTGGAACAATACGTCCTGCAGACCGCACTAACCACAGAGCATACCACGAATCGATTAAACAAAAGCAACAACATAACCTCACTTATACTATTGGCAGACGGCCGCGAAACTGATAGGTACACGGCACCCCATGCCTCTAGCTTTTCTGGAGGGGGAAGGTGGGAAAAATATGTCACGGTTTCTCAGACGTCTGATACCAGTTAAGGGTTTAACAATGTTAATTTGTACGGATATTTTCTGATGATAACCTCCACTAAACTGACAAAACATAAACAAACCTGCTTGGAGCAAACTCATCAGCTGGCGTGCATTGCATTACAAATAAAGTGCTGACAACTCCAAAAATTGAAATATTCAACTAATATTTGGTAGACTTATATAAAACATGGAGAATCCATTTTTGCGTTCTCTGGAAAAAGGGCCCATAGACCTGTAGGTGCCTCAATTGTTGGAGGCACTTCTTTTTCAAAAACATTATTTTTGAGAAACGAGTACACTTTATTAGGTCCTTTCAGTGCCTCCTCTTCTGGTAAGAATAAAACAGAGCTTTACCCATCTTGATGTTATTTATGTAGAACTCATACACTTATTGTATGCAGTATTTTGTCATCGAGGCAATTCTTGTTTTGTTATCGAATAAAAAAGGGTAGTCCAGCATATTACCTGTAGCTATTTCGTTCTGTTTTTAATGATGTCATTTTAAAAAGATCGGGTAAAATAATTTACAGAAAGAGACCATGGTTGTGAGGAGTAAGCTCATTCAGCTTAAAAAATGATTTAATACATACAAATTTCTATAGCATATGTTTTCCGAGTTTCATTAATATCGAGCAATTATTTGTTCAGGGCGTCTTTAAAAAGGCCTTTTATTCCTTGCGACTTTTGATGCATAATAATCCTAATCCAGGAAGTATTTCGCGAATTTCTTAAGAAATATGTTTATTCTACGAATTTATTTAAAAATTTATATAATGCATGCAGTTAGCTACAGTATATGTTTACCTAATTTGGATTATATCGAGCAATTATTTTGTTCAC
This sequence comes from Philaenus spumarius, assembly GCA_018207615.1. Taxonomy (NCBI): domain Eukaryota; kingdom Metazoa; phylum Arthropoda; class Insecta; order Hemiptera; family Aphrophoridae; genus Philaenus; species Philaenus spumarius. The sequence continues at coordinate 198,287 of JAGFPH010001799.1, read as the reverse complement.
GGCAAGTCTTTAAAAAAAGTTTTTTATTCTGTGCAACTTTTGACGCATATTTGATTCTAAATTTCTCCTTCCATGAATTAAATTTAAAAAATGTATAATACATAAATTTGCCTAATGTATATGTTTATCGAGTTTGGTTAATATTAAGTAAATATTTTGTTCAGGACAAGTCTTTAAATCCATGCGACTTTCGGCACATATTTAATGCTACTTTTGGCTATAGTAAATTCATGCAACCTGTGCTAAATATGTTAAACGTGCCAAGTGTGTTAAATTCGAGAAACTAGTTTGACGGAAGTGTGCTATTTAGAGTCGATAGCACACTATACTTTAGCACGGTCTGGGGTGTGCTACACCAGTGTTAACGACGTAAAACTCTTGGGGAAGGTAATTTGAGGTTTTCATCTTGAATCTTACTATAGCAAATAACACTTTCGCACATTAGCATGAATCCCCCTAGTATATGTTTACTTAGATTAATACTAAGCAATTAGTTTGTTCAGAGCAACTCTTTAAAAAAGGCCTATTATTCTGTGCAACTTTTGAGATGTATATACAAGCCTAATTTTCTGATAAACAGCCAAAGAATTAAACAAATAAAAGAGCACTGTGGCGACAAAATCACACTGATTTAAATAAAAACCCGAACCACAATTTACAATTTAGTTGTTTAGTTATAGTTTTTGTTCCTTGTTTTGTGGTTCGGGTTTTTATTTAAATCAGTGAGCCAAAGAAAATTTTATATATAATATGTCGACTTATCTTAACTTTAGGTTTATACCTAAAACTTTAACTTTGCTTCTTCCATGGTTGTTAGATTCCTATATGTTCATAACAATTATGAATTATATGAAATTCAGAAAAAAACTGACATATAGCCTTTTTGAAACAACCGATTCAATTAGAATATCTTGCCAATCCATTAATACTTTTTGCCGAAAGTGTTAATGCCATTCAAGTAATAAGGCTCTTAATTAGTATAGAAACTAAAATATTAGTTTATAAAATCTGTTTGGACTAAAGGATTTGATAAAACCTATTGAACATAAAAGCACCGTCAATAGGATATATTATTAAATAGCAGGAAAAGTGTTGTTTTCTACTTGGCAACCCACTGCAGATCATTCTTCCTTTTTTTAAAAAAGTGGTGAGGTTAGAAAAGTAGTCACAAGGTTGTGTAAATATATTTATTTTTATTAACAAGCATTACGAATGTTACAAAAAATGTTAATAAAGCTAATAATGAAACAATAATGACAAAAAAGAAATGGTTGTGTTTGCAATTGAAGTGTTATTAGATTGTATAGGTCAAAATGAAAAACATTTTTCTTTCTCTTTCATAATACTGAATTTTTTTTTATGTGAATAATGTTAAATAATAAAGACAAGAAGTATTTATGACAGACTTTTAGTTTGCCTTTGAAATGCATAAAATATGTTAAATCAAAATTACTTGAATTTTGTGCAAAATTAAATTACTACTATAAAAAGAAACTTGTCTTTATAAAAAAAGGAATCGATGATAATTAAATAAATCAACCATCCAATTCGCCAGATTCGTAAGCTTGTCTGTAAGATTTTTCTTTCTGTTCTGGATCCAGACGAATCATGTCGTCTATACGAAGGATTGTAATAGCTGCTTCTGTTGCAAACTTCAGAGACTTGATCTTTGACATAGCTGGTTCTAGTACTCCTGCCTTACGATTGTCACGAACTACGCCTTCTACTAAATCTAATCCAACCCTGGAATAAAGATATTCAAGTTGACTATTAATATTTATAATGAAGAAAATGTAAATAAAATAATCTATTTCAGATTTCAACATCTTTTTAAAGCTTGGATGCTAAAGCCCACACAAGTGATAGTCAAGTATTTGGGAATGGATGTTTTAGTATTTAGAAGAGAGGTTTAAGTGTATTTAACAGGTAATGTACAAAAAAATTAGTAAGAACTTGCCTCAAAGCTAAAAACAAAAACTGAATCAAACATTTTATAAACAGAGGTTCACTCGTAATTGTTTTAGTGTCCTAACGGTGCCAGAACAAACAATAAATAGAATTAATTTTTTTTTTTATCTTCAAGGTCGAGGGTTTTGATATTTTCACTTCAAAATCACTATTTTATCGTATTTGTATCAATTTAAAAGTACAGATAGTATACTGACCGAAGAACAATACACATCCTATAACTATTTATTGTTATAACTAATTACACACTTGTAAAATTCACAAATATATTTTATTGATGGCACACTTGAACTTGATGGTCGTTTCATTTAAATTACTAAACATTTTGATAAAGACACGTTCATGTATTACAAATATTTAGAAAATGGATTACACGGTTTGTACGGATTACGGTTATCATCAAAATTTACATCATTGCCGTTTTTTGAGAATTTTAATCTAAAACCTTAAAATAAAATGTAGGCCAGACTTTAAGTAAAACAAAATTCAAAAAGCAATACCGGAACAGCGTTCCAACACTAGTGCACTCCTGATTATAAAGATAACAGAATAGTTACAATACTAGCACATGCTAATCAAACTAAAACACAAAATAACAATAGAATTGATTTATCATACATAGAAGAGCTTTCTAACCAAGTAGTTATTTAAGTTCTTACTGAAAAATTGAATAGTATTTTATCAAAAGAAAAAACCATAATTTAATGAAGGTTTGATAACATAAAATATCTTTTGGTATTAGTATTAAATATTGTTGTTCAGTACAAATTTGAAAAAATACATAAGTTAAATTTAGGGTGGGAATATTAACTAATTAAATAAATTCCTTTGCAAAATAAATCGATCTCTGGAGGGCTCAGTGATTTTTGTTTGTGATTTTGGTGTAATGAATGCAATATGCATATTTTCTGTCTGTGAACCAAACAAAAATAACACCAGTTACAAACTGGGCAGACTTGTTTACTGAATATCGCTAAACTAGTTTTAGTAGTGTGTTGTAAATTATTGGTATTACATTTGTGCTTATGCAAGTTTGTATTCCAATTTTTCAATTTATAAGCATTAATTAAGTGCCCATGGCACTCAGACAGTGATGAACACTCAGGTTTTTCACCTTAACCCCTCCCCCAATTATTATAGTTGAAAATATCTAGCATTATTTTTAATTTTATTGACAGTATAATTTCAGACTTTTGGTAGTCTAATGTATTAACTCTCTACTCTTAAACATACAAAAATACGATTTAACTTAAAGAAAAAGGTGAGAACCAATGTTTTGAGTACATCTGGAGTTTGTAGCAATACTAAAGTGTTAATATAAACAATGTATAGAAAATATAACTTACCATTTTAAATGGGCATGATCTTTTTTGGTTTGACTGGAATTGTGGTATGCTCGTAATTTTGCTACGAGATCAGTAGCATCTTGCGCAGCGTTTACAGCCAATGTTTTTGGAATTACAAGTAACGATCGAGCAAATTCAGCTATAGCTAACTGCTCTCGAGAACTCTATAACAAACATCATTACCATAGCTTAGTGAATGTTTCAATGTAAGAAATGCATGGAAATCGGAAAATTAATATCTAAACTTAACAAGATCACAGACAGACAGAGACAAAATATTATAAAGTACCGCTGATGTTCAAAGAGTGATTGCATGGTAGGGTGATATAATCTGTATTTTACCTTTGATGTGGGGTAAAGTACAGTTAGTCGGTCATAATCAAACAACTGCTCTTTAAAACAACATTGGCCTTTGTCAATTATTTGGCGAATCACTCCAAAACTGAAAGTTAATATTTTAAATTTACATTGTGACACTTCTTTTATGAATCCGTCATGATTAACTAATGTAGTGCAGCTCTATTGAAAAACCTTTTTGAATGAAAGATTTAAATACTTTAGTAAACAACCAATCATTTTCTGATTTGTCACAAAAACTAAATTTCACTCGCACGCAAAACAATGATGTACATAAGTTCAAACAACTGAGAAATGAAATGATTGACATTTAACAAAAACTACTCTGTAGGTTAGGTAAAATCCTTTTAGTACACTCAAAGCTATAGGAAGTTATTGATGAAACATACGGTCACTCTACTGCAAGTGCTTTTTCCATAATTATGTATTCCATAACTTCATACATACTGTACACAAATTGTCTGCAGACCATATACTGCTCTTTCTGTAATGTGTCATATCGGCACCAAATTATTTTTTTTCACTCTGACAGAAAATAAGTGATAACATTAACTGAAGACCTGATAATAATATAGATGAGCGTCGATAATTCAGATTAATTGGGACCAGATCCTGTCCGAATTTTCGAACATGCTGTATAACAATGCAGCGCTGTTATCTAGACTACTACCAACCTTAACTTAAAAAAGGTGATATTTCATTCAGTGTAAATGCCTACATGACTGAATCTATTTAAAGGACGTCTTAAAATAGGTTTAACAATGTAGACATTTTTACTGGCACATGGCTTACTACATAATAGTGTGCTCGTGATTCTTGCAGTGTAATTGCATAGGAACAGTGTTAAAACGGAGTTTTTTATGTCAATTATTAAATCTCAGCTTTCGAATAAAAAACTTTGTTTATTTTCACCAAGCACACATTTCAACAATCAACTACAGTACATACTGTGTTCGTTTAAAATTTACATACTATAATACAGTAAGACAACTATTTACAGAAAAAGCCCTTGATTGTAATTTTTATGGAATCCGGATTTTTGACGAATTGTTGACGCTCTACTGTAAATGTATTTTCTTTACCGTCAAATGGATGATCAGGATTTTAGATAAGTAATTACAGAATGATGACATTATCCATGATTACAATAAGCGGCGTCCACTGTAGTCCATAACATTACAACCTTTACTTTATAATTTTAGAAATTCAACCGCTTCATCAAATGGAACATATTTCTTTACTGATTTTGTGTCATAGTCTTGTAAATAAATGTGAACCATAGTAATATGTTGACCCATTATCACGTAAGCAACGCCTGCAGCTCTTAATTGCACTCACTGCACTGACACCTTGAATGAAAACCTGGCCCTCTAATAATTACAGAAATAATACAATTAACAATTTTGCAAAGTAAAAATTTAATTAAAGTCTGCTATACTTACTAGTGATGTAGCAAAATTTTCTAAGTATATAGAAAGAGCAGCTTCTACTGCGCCTCCTCCAGCAACGACAGATTTTGATTCCAATACTCGCTTTACCACACACAGAGCATCATGCACGGATCGCTCCATCTCGTCACAATAGAAATCGTTGGGTCCTCTAAGAATTATTGAACTGGCTGTTCTTGCTTTAGGTCTGCAAAAAATATGTTAAGTTCTTCAACATTTTCACTAAATGAATAAAGCATAGAGTAGTAAAACCACTGAAAATGTTAAAACCCTATAGTACACATTTAGAAGCTCACCAGGCCTTTCAGCTTAAAATAAAATTATCATTTATTTTATATTTATAAATCAGCCGTGTGATGGAGAGTAATTGATTACTAACACTAGAACTGATAGGTTAAACTCCCAGAATGATGGGCGATTTAAGCACTTTGTGCAACTGTCGGTTTGAAAAATCATAAAAAATATATAAATAAATCATATTTTATATATACTTTTGTTTTCGGAATTAACTATAGAACATGATAATATTATAGTTAAGTCGCCAATCTGTACCCATAAAATATTATTTTTTGATAAATGAGTCTTTTTTTATTTCACATTAAGTCGTTTTTCCCTTTTACTTCCTGAAGCTTGATTAAATTAGAAAGAATAGTAAAATATAAAAATGTTCACTGTTTCATTATGAAAAAAATAGGTCCTCACATAAGAACAGTTATATAAAAAAGGAAAAAAGTTATTTCATACAACTAATATCACGTACCGTAGCTTGGATACAAATTAAATTAGAAAGATAAGTCAAACGTAAAAATGTTCACTATTTCATTACAAAAAAAAGTAGGTCCCCCCCATATATGTAAAGTTATATTCAACACACAGGCAATGATAACCGCTAAGGTTTTTCGCCATAAAAAAATATATATATATATATATATATATATATATATATATACAACACAAAAAAAGTTATTTCAACAAAACTAATATCATGTAGCATTACTGAACAGTTTGGATTTCTTTTTGGACAGTATACCAAACTAATTATAACACAACTATAGATTATTTTACCATAGATTTGTTGGATATAATCTAAAGAATCGATTAGTATGACTTTTATCAAAATATAGTTAGCAGAGGCCGACTCCATCACTTCAAAAACTTTCAAATGAGTTGTAATTTTCGACTCCTATCAGTTCAAGGCTTAACCCTACAACTGTTCATGCTAATTTTTTGCAATGCCAAGTCATTTCGGAGCATGTGCAAGCACATTTTCGAAAATTTGCCAAATATAGTAATTATAAACCAATCCAAAAGTGTTCCATAGATTTTTTGTAGAAAAAGGTTCAAATGATTTATATATGCCAGTAAAAAATTGATTGATGTAAAATTTACAAAGTTATTAGCTCAAGAAACAAAAAATGTTCAGTAACGAAAGGTAAAAAGTTCAACTTTAGGCCTACATAAAAAGTAGTAAAAATATTTTCAAATGTAAAAAAGTTTTGTAATTAATTTAGTTCCAAATAGAACTGTATAAAAATATATTTCAATTTCAAATTTCTTATTTTGAAAACACCAGTTTTTATGTTCCTACTACAAGACTGCTAACAAAACTAGGCCTAGTTTGAATAGTAATTTAGGACTATAATATGCTTTGCCGAAAAATGAAATATTATAACAAAGCGTATATAACTTAACTGTTATAAAATTTCTAAAAAGCTTAAAATTGTGGTGACAAAATTTATAATATATAGAAGCTATTCTTACTTCTCATCAGCTAGTAAGTTAACATTAGAAATAAATCATTTAAACACTCAAGTTTTCTGAACATCATCAACATAAACATTTATTAGAAATCAAAAATGTATCAATATTACAATTTGTATTGGTTTTTATTCTTGGGTATGCCTTGATAAAAGTTCGTAGTTACCCTGGCTTAGCTCAATTTTGGTAGAAATTTGCATATCTATTAAAAGGTAAAAGTTTTATTTAATTTCATTGAATTTTAAAAGTATCTCGGGGTAGGCACTCTGCTGGCACTGAATATACCTCCTTAAATTTATTATTCGCATTCATATTACTCTAGGAAAGTTCAAAATTATAGGGATTGTTAATTTAGGATTTGGGTTACAGAAAGTCTTTTGAAGATTTTTAATTTTATATAATTTTAAGTTCTATTGTTCATTCCACGCATTCAATTGTTCATATTTAAATAGTTAAGATAGAGTATACCAATCTCTATTCGAATTAAGTCACTGTTCAGATTATTACTTCATTAAACTAAAAAAAATTAGCACTGTTTAATTAACACATCTTCTCACGTTGATGGCTACTGTAGGACTCTTTTGAAAAGGACGCCGGTTTTGGCTTGGTGACGCTATCGGTACTACGGGGTTCACATCCTTCCTTAGAGGTCTCTTGACTCTTGTATTTATTTGCATTTTCCATTGCAGTAGTTTGTCGGCGGATGAATACCGTGACGTCATCAAAATAGCTCCTTTCTGGACAGCGTTCGCGTCTATTTTTCTTGGTATTACTTTCAAGTTTTGATAGTTATTTTTGCATTACAGATGCAATTTGATTTTACTGTTATAGTTTTAAATAGAATATTGTTTACCGTAAAAAGATTTTACCGCGACAAAATAAACTGACTCTGATTGGTTAACTTACATTTACATAATTATACAAACAGCTGTTATCTTCCATCTTGCAATGGTCGAATCTACATACATTGATACTGTCTAATGACTACTTAAATAATAATATGGATTACAATAAATAATTATTCAGATCTAACAATTTGATTTGTATGCGCTACACTTTTATTTTCAGTGTATTAGGTTACGTAAATTAGCGGTCCACGTTAGTACATTGTTTTCAATTTGCGATTGGTTTTGACAGTGTGTTCAATGTTTACAAATGGAATTTCGGATTGTTTTGCTTGAATTCTTTTATTAATAATGTGTGGTTCTATGTGAAGCGTTTTGTGATTGATAAACAAATACATGAATGTGTTGTGGTGCCTTGTGTTGTGAAATTACATTTGTTATGCGTTGTTTTTGTTTTGGAGGTTACATTCGGTTTAGGTTACAATTGCTTTTACAATAGGTTTGTTTTGCATTACTTATCTAGTTTACAATTATATGTCGGTTGTATTGAATTTAACATCTAGATATGGTATTGGCTTTACATTTGCTTGACTTTTAAATTCCTATAGCTAGGCTATGTGTATTTATATTGCATCATAGGCTAGGCTAATGCATTCAGTTAGAATGTCGATTTTACAAGGTTAGGTTCTTGATAGGCTACTTTACATTAGGTTTGATATATTTGTGATTTTGTACTATTATAAATAGTCCCTTAAATTAATTTTTGCGATTAATTGAGCTAAAAATTTGTTTAATAATTGTATTAAATCACAATATGACACATAAATACATAACTAAATTAAATAACAACTTAACATTAACAATTGATTTAACTTAACTTAACATAAATACTTGTTGGGTAATGTTTTCACTTTCGTCACAGATATTGTTAACATGTACACTTCTGATTTCAGCAGTATTGAAAATTTAACATTTGTTTTATCCTACTTACAGTTTCTAACACTAGGCTATCTCTGTTTGAGAGTGAACATTTGGTAGTAGTTAAATGGTGGGATAATATTGACTTACACTTCATTTTGTGATGAGTTTTTGTAATTAGTGGGGTTTATGTACACTGGATTGAGGATTGCTTTGACTTTATAGTTCAAATACGGTATAGTTTTTTCCTTTTTATTTACACTGGGTACAACACTTGTTTGGGAAACACTATAATGTTTGTCATTTAGATGTGCTTGGGTTTTGGGGTTATGGGGAATAATATATTAGTCTGTTTGAGAAATTATAATATGGTTATTTTGAGAAACACTTTATTTGTCACACTGGTAGTGGATTGCGTCGATTAGGGTTCACTTAGTTCTGTTGACACAAATATTTACACTGTATGTTTACTTTTGAGGTTATATTTTACATAGTCTTGATATAATTATCTTGGTTGACACATAGGTTATATTAGTACACATATGGGTTATTTTTACATAGTTCATATTTATATCACACTTTATCTTGTTTGGATTTGAATACTATTTGTTGTTCTGATTCTCAGATCGTATAGTATGGTTGTTTTTATATTTGGTTTGCTGTTGGTTATCAGGTCTTTCTTTTGATCATTTGTATTAGTTTATCTGGTCTGTACAAGTTCATCGGTTATGTATTTCCTTTTCATCCGCATCTTGTAAGTTGATTGGGATGGGGTATGTCTGTGCTCTGTAATTTTCGGGGTTTTCGACTCTTATATGATGTTGGTATAGTCGACATCGACCTGGTTTCTCGGAAAATATTGAATGGTATTTCTTAATTAGTTCGACTATCTGGTGTTTTTCGTTAGGTTCCAAATTCTCATTGTCTTTTACTACATTTTCCATTTCGGTTTTACTTTCTTCAGTCGTATGCGCGTCGTCTCTTATCCATTCTTCATTGTTTCGATCGTAATGTAAAATTCTGCATCTCATCGAGTTTCTGTATTCGCTTCCAAACTTCATTTTTAACATTTCATTGTGCTTATCGCATATTCTCAATGTGTTTTCATCGAAGTTTATAACCATTCTCAACATTCTTATCATGTCCATTCCCATTATACAGTCTTTTACTAAGTACGGCACTATTATGCACTGTATGTCGAATTGTATATGCTGTATTTCAGCTTGTAATAGAATTATGAATGAAATTTTCTTGGACTTGTTATTTAGTGCTGTTGTTATATAGGTGTTATTGACTGGTAATTGTTCGAAATGTTTTAGATTTTCTTTGTTGTTTTGGAACCATGTGTCTGATATGCACGTGATAGAGCTACCTGTGTCGATTAATGTTTTAGTTGGAATACCATTAAGTTTCATTTCAATTTCTGGGCATTTGTAATTTGTTAGTTGGTCATTTGTTTCCGGGTTGTCTTCTTGTAACAAAAATTCTCTGTCACAATACATGTTTAGGATTTTATAGTGTGTATGTTTGATGTTGTCGTTTGGCATGTGTCCGAATTTTATTTGATTTATTTGCACTGGAGCATGATGTGAAGTACTATGTGGATGTTGGGGGTCGACTTCACTTGTACAGCCGTTAAATGATTCATCGTTATTTCCTACGCCAGTGCTTTGGAGTTTAACGCTGGTTGGTCAGTGCTATTCTCCTTGGCTGGTTCGTCTCTGGTTGTCGTCTCTGCTCTGGTGTTCGTAGCAATAAGTTGGCATACCCTCTGCTGTTCGGGTGTTGGGTAGGCGTTCTGTCTCCTCTCCTGGTAATTGTTGTTCTGGTAACCGGCTCTTATGTTTTGCTGTGGTGTGGATCTAAAGTTGGTTTGGATCGGTCCAGGTTGCCTCTCGTATGGTCTAGATTGTGGTTGCCATTTTGGTTGTCCGTATTTTGGATTATTCTGCTGGTAAGGTCCATTTTGGTAGGGATTTGGTCGCTGGTGCTGTTGGAATCTGGGTGGGTTGCTATAGGGGTGATCTCTCGGAGTCTTATACCTGTTGTTGTTGTTTTCAGCCGGTTTAAATTGTGGATTCCTCGAATTGTTCTGGTATCCATTATGTTGGTATGGCTGGCTGGATCGGACGTGTTGGTTGCTAGCTCCTCCCCTGGCGTTCGAATAATTTCGTCTCCGTATTCCTGCGTTTGTCTCTTCAGTGTCCTCTCTCTGCAGTAGATCGGCAAATTCCTTGATGCTCATTATATTTTGCACTCGTTGCGCGTCCTGAATTCGCTGGTCGAAATGCTCTACTAGCGCTGCAATGATATCCTCCTCCTTCGGTTGTGGTGTCATTGACTTCATGGTGAGGACTCTCTCGATAAAATACTCACTCCTTGATAACTTTCCTCCTGGCCTGTAATGTTCGAACTCCAACTTCTGCCTCGTACCTCTCTGCACATCGCGATTCCAAAATTTAGCTAAAAATTCCGTGCTAAATTGTTGGAAGTCTTGTATGTCGTCTTTGATTAACTGCCACCACTTGGCTGCGGCACCTTCGAAGCTATTCTCAATGATGTCGAATAGACAATCTTGGTTGTCTCCGGTCTGAGTAATTTTTCGATTGGTTAATCGTTCGTAATATCGAGTTATTCTATATAAATATTCATTAGGGTTACTGTGCCTTCCGTTGAAATGTGGAAGTGTGGGTGTAATCGGATTACTGCCGTCGTGATTGCTTGCATTGCAAATTACGTTAATTGGAGTCGGAATTGTGGTTTCGGCGCTACTTTTAGGTAAGTCGGCTATCATATTTTGGACTTCATTAATTAAACTTGTTTTAGTCTCTTTTAGTTTACTATCTAATGTGCATTCTTGCTTATTTAGTGATTCGTTTAAAATTCTACTGTTTATGGTTTCATCTAATCGTGTCTCTATAGTTTCAATTCTTTTGCTATTAATTTCAATAGTTTGTTCCATTTCATTTAGTTTGTATGTAAATTGTGCTTCTACTTTATTTATTTGATTAGTTAGGCAGTCTTTAACTTCTTCTAATTCGGTTTGAATTTCTTGGAAACTGTTGCTTATGAAAGTTTGATTTTCTATTTGATTTTGCCGAAATTTTAATTCTAAATTTTGTTCATTCTGTTGGAATTTAGTTTCTAAAGTTCGTTCGTTCTCTTTAAATTTAGATTCTAGTGTTAGATCTAAATTAGTTTTGAATTTGGATTCTAGTGATAATTCATTTTCTTTAAGTTTCTGGTCAATATTTAATTGTAAGTTTTGAATTAATATTGCCATTTGATCTATTAGGCTTACAGTAGGTTGCATTGTGCTAGATTCAGGGTTTTCAGTTTCGGAATGTTCTACTGGGACGTTGGTTATGGTTTCAGTTGAAGTAGATGGTCTAGGATTTTTAATCTCTCCTTCTATAGCTTTCTTAGTTTGGGGAATAGTCGGTCTTAAATTGTATTTGGGGTTCTCTTCGTTGTTGGGATTCATTTTTATAAATTTTGATTATGTTCCTAATTTTATATCTAAATCCCGGATATGGCTTGGCTATTTGTGCTTAACTTAACATCACTTATTTCTAATACATCTTATATAGGCCTACAACTAAAATTTAAATTAGGTCTATCTTAATACTATACATATATATTTTATTAAATTGTTATATTTCCTAGGGTAAGTCAGTTTATTATGTATGAAGGTATATTCAGCCCAATACGTTGGTCGCCATTTTATAACTTAACTGTTATAAAATTTCTAAAAAGCTTAAAATTGTGGTG
>JAGFPH010001799.1:135223-175876 GCA_018207615.1 Philaenus spumarius | reverse complement strand
CACACAGACACACAGACACACAGACACACAGACACACACACAGACATCACTCCGAAAACCACTTTTTTAGGTTCAGGGGGACCCAAAACGGATATTTCCACCAAAAACTCAAACTCGAAAATTTTGACGAATACAATACTTTCTCCATATACTATGGTATAGGGGGAGAAAGTAAAAATCATACAAATAAATAATTATACAAAATGAAGATTCAGGTCTGACAGTCTTCTCCCTTCTATCTTGGGTATGTAGCTCTGCATACATCCACAGCATCAGTTGAGGCCCATCTATGCCTTCCATGTCTGGCCCAACGTGTTTTTATTCTGGCAGCGTTGTAATGTAAATCCAAGCTACTGCCTTCCAGATAGATGCTGAAGTGTCATCCCTTCCTCGCACACCATTCCATATGCTCACTGCTCTGTTTCTTTACCTGAGGAGACACTTTACTCTGTCCTGGTGGCTCTGATAATCGGACAGCTCAGCTTCCTCGCCTTGACGTCCACCTGGGCTGGCACACCTCTGGTTTCTCCTTGACGCCCATGCCGGCGTCTAAATCCCGAAGCCCCGGTCTCCCAAGACCTCTCTTCTCACCCAAGAACCTTTCCCAAAAGACTCCCTATCTAATGTGTTCTCCCTATTTAAAAACTCTGTTCCCCTTCTCAGTTTCCCCGTTTTGTCTTTGTATTAGTATGATGGCTTACTTCAACTGATTCTATTTCGTAACAAATCCTTAAAAAGTAAGTAGTTTTGAAAATAACTGATCATAATTAATTTGATGATGGGACTGACGGAAGTTCAGTTAAATGAACTCATAAGATAGAGTTCGACAGCTCAAATCCGACTGTTAGCTATTTCCATGAGTTGGATATTCTAATCCCCAATTCAATTTGGGTAATCTTAAACGGTTCACATAGTTGTTGAAGGTTTACAGCTGATGGACGAATAAATCAAACGATATAACCTTGCACATGTGCTATACTATATTGTTACTCACAGACGTACACTCGCTTTATAGGAGTTGATACAAAATGAAAATAAATTGTATAGTGCAAGGCTTCTTAGATAAGATTCCAAGTCTGCCTTTTCGCAATCTAAGAAAAAACTTGTTTTTACATATCTTTACATAATTAGAAAGATGAATAATTTTACCTTCCATATTTGTTAGAGAAGTCAGATAAGCAGCACCAGTTGCCTTAGCAATCCTCTTGAGATCAGCCTTCTTCACTCTTCTGACAGCCATAGCTCCTACTTCTACAAAATACTGCAAAAACATGTTTAAGTTTTCAGTTATTCCTTCATAGTAATACACTTCCAAACTAGAAAATTTAGGTAAATTATTTAGAAGTAATAATTTATGGATTTTGCTCTATGACAGTAGTACTAGAAAGTATAATAGTGTATTGAATTGCATTTTATAAAAGCATAAAATGAAGGTAATATTGTTTTTAGAATACATATTAGGAAATAATACATTATTTATATGTACAACAGACATTATACAGAAATAAGAAAACCAGTGACTAAATTTATTATAAATGTTTTGGAAAAGTAAATTCTTGTAAACGTAAACAAGTATGGATATGATAATAGTTTATTGTATTTATTAAAATATTATTAATTATAAATAGAAATTATGTATGTGCACATGAAATTAATTATCCTGGCCAAAACATCTCCAAATATATGATTATAAATTAATTTAGGTTTACTCAAGTTTTGTAGTAATTTTTAGCAATGATTTATGTTTAACAAACAATATCTACTGTCATATTCTATTAAATAATAATATTTACACTTTTGATCAAAGGTACTGTGTCAACTTTATATTGAAAATTCTACACGTTTATTGAGTCTTTCGTGCTATTGAAATTTGTTGCTCAATAGTACAAGAAACGCATCGATTGAGGATGGACTCTTGTACTAAGTATTGAGTTTTACTGGCCATGGTTTAGCCAGTTAGCCTATGGCATTTACAATTTATAAAACTCAACAAAAAATTTATGGAATTATTCTATTAGAAAATTGTATTATGTGCCTTTAAATAATATACATCAATATGACATTCCTACCTTCAAACACAGGTCGTCTATTCCACCACTGCAAAGAATTACATTTGTTCCCACAGCTAAAATTTTCTGAATTCTCTCTTTTGTAATATCGAGTTCTCGCTGACGTATAGCATCAAGTTTCTCCGGATCAGTCACCAAAACCTAATTATAAAGAATAATCAAAATTTGTACACTTTTAATCCTTAGCTTCGCATTCAGGTTAAATTTCAAAGTACCATGTTCTTCATGGTACTATTACCTTTTTATATTCATGAAAAGGTAAATAGAGTGAGAAGCAAAATTTGTTTACCTCTTATGAACTGTAAAGAGAGATCTAAGCGATATTGGTATTATTATTATTTCACAAAGTAAGCACGATCAAGTTACAGCTACTGCAACTTGTTGCGAACTGTTTTGGAATGCAATATAATCCCTAACACCAATACAATTAATTCCCAATAGATCTCATTAAGTGAAATCACCAATTTTTCATGACTTAAATGTGCTGAGCAACCTATAATATTTACCATCTTTTCTATCGTTAAAATTGTTACCTGCTATTATTTAAATATTGCAAAATTTGTTTACCTGTACACCAAGCTTCATCTTAGCCTTCTGTAAAGAAAAGTCTAAGCAGGCAATCTTGGCATTAGTAATCTTTTTTGGCATTGCTGAAAAAGTAAAAAAATAATGTACTATAAATAGTCTTTGCAAAAATTAGAAATACTAATTCGGCTACAATTTCATTCAAGTAATTTTAGTTGGTATAATTATTTTAATTTAAATAAATGCACTTTTTTTTAGATGTTAAATACGAAAAAAGAGGTGGTTGAATCATCAGTTTTTGTAATCTTGCAATATTCTTGCAAAATTGTATTTTGTGTTTAAGGGCTCGAGTTAGTAACAGAACACATAGGTTATGTAATGTATGTCAGTTCATCATAGATTTGTAGTAATTTCCACCTTTTTTAGATCTAATTTTGTAGTAAATTATTTTAGTACGCCTAAATTCAAAACTGAAGATAATTTTGTTCGGGGAAGTACTTTCCAATATGTGGAAAATGAAAACAAAATATTCAAGTACAGATAGTGCCAAGTAGCGTGAAGCGTCACTTGTGCATGCACTGTAACGTCTTACCCTCTTCTATTCGACTGTGAGTCTTCAGTACAGTCACTACCAAAAAGTGTTGATATACAATCAACACAGTCGTAGTAGTCACATAGCAGACATGAATTAGGTAGGGCAGGTGACTCTGACTGTACTCCGCCGCAAGAGGGGAAATGTGGTGGTGCGCTCCATCCTAATTGACGCTATCTGTACCCAAAAGAATGTGGTATTGATCTCTTAAATTTCAATAAACGTGTTATTTTTTATTTTTGACCTCAGTCGCAAGAGTCCAGTTATCAAAGTAGTTTGTAAGTGCCTCCTTGAAATATTTCCAACCAATGTATTTTGAAATATTTTATTAGAAAGTAGCATTAGCGAGATCTTTGAATAAAAATCATTACGGTCATGCAATAACAATAACTTTTGGAAAATATAAGAGAAATCCGTTTCTATTTCATCTGAAATTTAACAATATTTATTTTTTTGCAATGTGTTATTCCAGAACAATTAAAAACACGAAGGCAAATGTTGGCGAAAGAAGACAATTTATCGAATATCAGAGTTAAAACATAATTTAAAATATAACTCCAATGCTCGGATACAATTTAAGCTAATTTTATAAAATATTGGTGTTAAACATAATTGATAATACTGGGTGGCGGAAAAAGACTGGTCACTTTCGAAATAAATAAAACTTCTAAGATTGTTAACACAAATTATTTTAGTTTACAATATGAATTCTAAAGTTTACCCAATCTCAAAACAGTAGTAAAAATAAAAAATACCATTCAAGTACGGAAAATCAAGCGCAAAATGGACGGTCGGATTAGAAGTGCATAGTAGTAAGGAGGTATAGTCACAGTACCCACTCTGCCTAGTACAGACAGGTGCAATCGAATGTTGAACGTTGTGTTTCCATTACGGAGCAGTTCTTAGAAACCAACAAATAGTTTACTACTGTGCAACGAATGTTCTGCTGACATTTCAATGTGGCACATGATGAACCACATCATCACACATGGCCACATCATCATGGATTTGTGGTTTTTTGTGGCCTGATCACAAATCTCCTAGGATGACTTCTTTCCAAACAATGGTACAAATAGCGCCAAATAGCATGGAGCGTGAAGAGGGGTGTGCAAGTCTCCTACGCCGGCTCCCACTAGTCTGGCGAACTCGCGGCACAGTACAGTCAGAGCACCGCTCTATGCGTTTGTCTGCCGCCTGCCTACCTAACTCATGTCTGCTCTGTAGTCGTGTTGATTGCATGTCAACACTTTTTGGTGGTGACTGTACTGAAGACTCACAGTCGAGTAGGATAGGGTAAGACGTCATAGCGCATGCTCAAGTGACGCTTCACACTGCCTGGTACTATCTGTATCAGTTATGAACAATAAATCTCCATAGGAGAAGAAACTGTAGTAAAAGTGATGGAGATCTTTGAAGAAAAATGTGTTATGTGTTTACTCATGAAGTACATCTTTTTATTTATTTCAAACGTGACAATTTTTTTTTTTTTTTTGAGCCACTCAGTACAAAGGCAAAAGTTTATGCAAAAATGTAATCTACCTGTTGTAAAATCCAGGAAAAATGTAACTGAAATGTCATAAAAAAATTTTAATCAGGGAAAATTTTAATTCCGGGAACATAAAATCAGGGTTCTTCTGCACTTATGACAGTTTGTGCTTTTTTTTAGCGTTTTGAACCTGTTGACTTGTTTTTCACAATCAGTCAAAATCATTTTCTTCAGAACTGAAAAAGGCATCAATGAAATTTTCCAAATTATAAAGCACCTCAAAGCGACTACATTCCAATAAACAGAACACATTTAGTACTCCAATAAATTAATACAGTCGTATGGCGTAACGTTTTTTTTGAGAGGAGGGAGCGGAGCGAGCGATATACTACACTTTGGCTTTTTATTTCCACATACTCCTCCTGAATGGCTTGAAGTGACCCGCACGAAATTTGGTACGGTCATAGTAAACAACTATGGGAAAGGAAAAAAACCGGAAAGGGTCCAAATCGGACGCCAGGGTTTTGCCCTACGGCCCTTTAAAGTTACAATGTTATTTTAATGGAAGAAATATTTTATTTGGTTTATTTACTGTGTGTTCATTATACAGCTGTTAAAAAGATCATATCTAACTTCAGACTGTTACTACCAGCTGTTTGTAAATACAATAGTTTTATGTGCAATTGTTGTTTTGCAGCTGTTTGTAAATTCAGTAATTTTCTGTTTTGTTTAAGTCAGGTGCTCCAAAGTATTGATTAAGAAAATACTTGCTCCGCTCAATATTGCAAGCAGACAACTCCATTGCATATCTTGTTTTTTTTTTTTTTTTAGTAATTTTGTGCTTTGTAGTTTTTAAGAGTATTGCTTAGAAACCCATTCCTTTCTATTTCTGTACTACAGCTAAAAGCGGAAGAGTTATACGTTCCTCCTCAAAAACCCAACTACCTTCTAGTTAAAAAAAAAAAAAAAAACAGAATAAATAAAAATGGTGTTAAGGACTAGGCTCACAGAATCCGGAGTACGGTCGGTAACGGGCAGGACATTGCGAAAACCAAAGCGGGATGTGATCGGTACAAACTGCCGCATGGTAGTGGGGAGCGGGCAGCAAGAAATGTTACTTGCTTTTTGGCGGCAGAAGAGTAGCATATACAACTTTGTGGTATTCTTCTGATGAAGAGGACATGTTAGCCTTATTTGATCTTACCAAAAACAAAAAGTGGAAGTGGGTCCACAAAATAAATTTTCAATGATAATAGTTAAGCAAATATCACATATTATGTTGAGAATTAGAAGATAGATTTTTCATTGTGTTTCAAATGTCTTGCGAGTTTTGAAATGTTATATAATTTACTGGCACCAACACTATCAATCAGCCCTTCTGTATCCATTTCAACAAAGAACACAATACACTAGTCAGGCAAGAGACTCAAAACACAACTGATCACCACCCGTCGCATCCTGGTTGAGATCGTAACAGCAGACCGAACGTATGTATGACAGAAATGATGTAATAGTGCAAGCAAAACACTGACTGGCGTCCAGGTCCCTACAGGCAGAGTTTGCAGAACGTGGTCATAGCCCACATTCTGTGTGCCAAGACTTATAGAGTACATTTTATAGGACAACCATATCAAATGTGAAAAAGTAATGAAAAATATGTTTTCCATGTTGACGGCAATACCGTGATAGGCAGTTGCCATATTCTTTCTCAGGTTACCACCAAAAATGGATAGTTTATTCAAACCATGATTATATATTGTCTTGTTAATGTGTAAACTCAATCTTTTAGAATTTATTTATTACTTAAAAAACTTCACTTGCATATTGTTGTTTTATTGAAAATAAGTAAACAACAATATTATATAATATAATCGTACTTTAAAAATATCTACAGCTATTAACAACAACAAACAAACTTTACCTTGTGATGCAACAGTGCAATTGAGAGCATAACCTTGAACTAGGACACTTTCCCGAGCAGACCTACCATGAGCCTTCAGCACGTTGACAGCTTTTACAGGGTACAATGAATGACCTTTATTGTCTGTTATTTTAATAGCTTGAGCTGCATCCACAACCATGTTGGAAAAGAATTCATCGTCACTAATATAACAGTTAAGGCCCAACAGTCAAATTATTTCAATAAAGTATTCCGTTTACAAAATCAATTCTAAGGCCAGAATTTATTTTGTACTATAAGTACAGTACGACCTGTCACATCCGGACACTCCCATAACCGGATGCAAACAAATTATTGTATTTTGGTTGTGTGGCGGATGGGGTGGAAAAGTGAAAGTTGAAGCTAGAATAATGCCGCGCCTAGTCTATTCTTAGCGGGCTGTGACCTTGAAATGACTCTCCCCAAAAATCACAACTTTTTTCAAAAACTGATGTAGCCATTGCGGTACTCTAAGTAAAACTTAATTTAAATTTTACTGTGCCGAACTGTAGGCCTACTGGTAATTTTTTTAAAGCTAGTGTTTGTATAAGTACAGTAATGTACCTACATACTTTAAACATAGGCGACTTTAGATATTTAATTACTGTAATTATTTAATTACTGTACTGTAATAATTAAAATTGTGTTTTTACAATGTAAACTGTTTTCTTTTATTATTTACTTTTAATTACCAGTAGTCTATGGCAGGGGTGCAGAAAATGTTTTAGCACACGAAATTTCCCCAGAACACACTTTTTTTCACTAAAAATTTCCCCAAAATTGATAGCTATTCGCTACAGATGCGCCAGCCATTAACACAGTTTGTTTATCTATTTCAACATATTTGTTGACCTTACGTTTTAATAATTTTTATTATATTCATTATAAATTCCAATATAAATCTTCAAACAAAAAATAATAATAGCATTATTTTTACTTAATTAACTACGGTGAAATTAAATATCTACATTGAAATATCTTCAGATGGTCCCAAAAGGTTTAAAACAAAAAAATACAAGTTGATTATTGCTATTTTATTATGTTTAAAAGTAGGCCTAAGGCCCGTATTGCACTGAAAAATATTTCATAAAATATGTTTTAGGCCTATAAAAGTTCTTTAACAAAGATCTGTGATAGTGTAATGGGCCATCTTTTATAATATATTTCTTTTATAACATTTCTTTTATAAAATTTAAAAGGTTGGCATTTTACCTTTTATAAATGTTAAATACATTTTTACCTTTTAGTATAAGTCCAAAATGTTTTATAAAAGAGAATCACTTTTCAAATCTTTTATAATAGGTGGATACCATCTTTTATAAAACATATTTTATACAATATTTTACAGTGTAACACTTAAGTAATACTTAAGTGGTAAAATCAAAGTTAAATGTTATTTTTAAATAGTTCCAATTCAATTACCTACCACAATCACTACTGAAAATCGTCCAGACAGATCACACGAATTGAAAGAAAATTAAACTTAACAATTCATTTGTTACAGTTAGTTAAAAAATAAGTGATCATGACGCGCTACGACTTTTTAACTGTCAAAATCAGTTCTCCCATACCCAAAAACACATAAAACTTACTACCCCTCATTGTATTTTCAAAATTTTGATCCAAAAACGAGACCCCGACGCGCTACGACTTTGTAACTGTCAACATCGGATTTTCCGTACCCAAAAACATATAAAACGTTACCCCACACTGAATTTTCAAAATCTTGATCCAAAAACGTGATCCCGACGCGCTCCGACTTTTTAACTGTCAACATTGGTTTTCCCGTACCCAAAAACATATAAAACGATACCCTACACTGAATTTTCAAAATCTTGATCTAAAAACGTGATCCCGACGCGCTACGACTTTTTAACTCGCAATATCGTTTTTTTAAAATATTTTCTCACAGAATATTAAAGGTATAACATAATAAGACTTACAGAATATTTAGCAAGAATGCTTATTCTAAAGTGATATATCAAGGTATTCAACAATTGCAAAATGTACTACAAGTACATATAATAAATCTTACTAACTGAACAAAAATAAAACTTACTAACTAAACAATAATAATAATTATAAATAAAATATGTGTGTAAAGAAAGGATACGATCCAATAATTTTGCTAGACATTGATGTCTTTGCTACGTTGACGAGACAATCTCTTCCCAACTCATCTACACTAACAGTAAGATGTTCTTGGATGTACTTACATGCTTCCCTAAGAAATAAGAATAATACCACAATTATTAATACGATTATTAAATATAACTATAGCAATAAAAATCAACTATTACAAAAAGAGCCTCATAAATTTCGCTCTCGTCCAAAATTCTCTGCACTGCACTACAAGACAATCTAATGCCGAATGCTATGACTTGGCTAGGTATAATCATTGGCCCCAATAAATTAAAACTACACTAAATTGCCTTTTTTTCCATTATGTAAAAGCAATAGGCCAGAATCAGAAAAACTTAAATAAAAATTCTACTCCAACTATAAAAAATGCATTATTGTAAATATAAGAAGAAAATATCAATATTATAAATGAACATACAACACATTCCATAATTTACGTGAACTCCTGTTTCTCTTGATGTCGGTTGTCAAACTCAAGTTATTTAACAGACCCTCTTTTATCGAGGTTGACAACCGGCATCAAGAGAAGAGTAGTAGGCTAACTGTGGAAAATATAAATCTCATTAATTTCAGTAACAAATTACGGTTTCACAAATGCATCCACCTTCCCTTAATAATCATAAATTCTTTAATAAGTGTAACTTAGCACGAAGGTTATAATCAATGTTTTAGATAAACAAGAAAGTTGATAGTAGAATGGGAACAGGGTAATCATTTTTAAAACAAATGAAAAATATTTTATAGATCATGTCCAATAATATATAACAGCGCTTAGCTAACAATATTTCAGTAACTTCATAGAAGGGACAAAAAAAAACGCTTATTTTCAAGTACATATAATGCCATTTCTAAAACAACATTGTGGATACTTTTTTACTACCGAAGAAAATAAATCTAAGTTAATAAATTTACTACGTTAGTTAGGCGGTATTGGATCTCAACGAATTACAGATAGGTGGTATTAGGCTGTAAATAATTGTATTTAACCTTTTGCGCTCCACAGGCGAACTCAGTCCGACATTGCTTATTTGCCGTTGCCCTACACTGTCGGACTCATTTCGATACACGTTTTCTATGTTCTAAACAAGTGTAGAATCTGTGGTTTCGGTCGTTTGAGACTTCAATGTTGTTAAAACAGTTTAGAAACCAGTGACAGATTATATTGGCTGTGGAATATATTTTATATCTCTCTGAAGTTGAGCAGCTGTTTGGCAGTCATGATCAAGAAATACAAGTAGCATCGTCTGTTATCTTGCGTCTTGTAACTTTTGTTCACGCTTTTTAAAGTGGTATTTATTTTTATTGTACGTTATTATTTTGCAGTTTTGTAAAGCTCTTTTGTGTAAATTTTGTTCATGTAAATAATGTAGTAATCTTGTTTTTGTTTTATTTTGTGTTGAGAAATGACAATTTTTTAAACTTTTTTTGTTAGTACCATTATTTCACAAAAATGTTATTGTTAAAATACATTTTCGAATAAATATAAATACAATTGACATATTTAAACAGACATATTTACTGTAAAAAGTATTTTCCAAGCTTTAATCATTTTTATTACTACTTTTAAAATCATTAAAAAAAAACATATTTTTTTACTTCTTTGACCTAATATATTCAAAATAGGCCTACTCAATAAAAAAATGTTGTTAAACCTCAAGACTATTTTTTAAAATTATTTATTATAGTCACATTTAGTGTAATAAAATATTTTAAAAGCTCTAATAAACTCTATTATTCTCAATTTCATCACAAAACAAAATAATCTATTGGTTTTTCTGATCGATTATATTCAAAATAGACCTACTCAATTAAACATTTTTATTTAATTTCCCAACAAGTTTTTCCTTATTCTCTGGTTTATTCTGAACAAAATGATATGTAATAAGTTATGTTTACTATGTATAGTAATTTTTTAGCGAATTTACAAAAATAATTCTTCAAATAGTTAATATTTTAATTATATCTGGTGGAGCAGCCAAGTGTCAAATAAATAGAGTGCAAAAGGTTAAGCGGTATTGTCTTTAAGTTCGGCGGTTTTTAATAAAAGCTCTGTAGATAGGAGGTATTGCTTCTTGACAGCCTGCTTTGTGTATGTACGCAATTTTGTTTTTTGTGCAATGGTGCTGCTATCTCTGGGATTTTTGCCGTAAACATTGTATTAGTTGATGTGAAACGCCCGCTAAAATGCATTAGAACCAACCAAAAAGTAAATTTTGTTAAAAATGTCAGGCAGAATTGTTTGCTAAACAACGATATTATATACTATAGAATTCAACAAAATTTACTTTCACATAATCAACTTGCTTGCAGGATGACAACCTACACTACTTACTTAAAACTTCCAAGAACAACTCCAGCACAGTTATTATAACCCAACACGTTCTTAACCCTAGAACCGGCAGCTTTAACGAAAATGGATTTTTTGGCGTGTGCAAGCATTTATTCAAAAATTCGCCAAAAATTGTAAATTAACCCCAATCCACAAGTGTTTCATAGCTTTTTTGTAGAGAAAGGTTCAAAGAATTTGTATATGCCAGTAAAAAAATTATAGATGTAAAATTTACAAAGTTATTAGCTCAAGAAACAAAAAATGTTCAGTTACGAAAAATAAAAGTTCAACTTTAAGTCTACATAAAAAGTAGTAAACATTTTTTGTAATTTTTTCCATAAACGTAAAAAAGTTTCGTAATTTAGTTATAAATAGAACTGTATAAAAACATTTAACATTTTCAAATTTCTTATTTTGAAAACACGAGATTTTATGCTTACTACAAGTCTGCTATCAAAAGTATGCCAAGTTAGAAACGTAATTTACTAATATATGCTGTGCCCAAAAATGAAATATTATTATAACAAAGTGTAGAGAATAAATCAAAGAACTGAACTGTATACTTGTAAATTATCTTTTCATAAAAGTGTTTGACTTAGAATTATTTGAATAACAAAAGTTAGAAAAATATAGAAAACTCTCGTCTGTACAAGACGAAACAGTTTGTAGGCGCAAACTCCTATGTCTAGCTATGTTGTAAAAGTCCGTTAGGCTTCAGATTTGAACGTTAGATGAGACCGTATTAGCAGTCACTTTCCCACGGTCCTACACAATAAACTGTTCAAATATAGCATATTTGGTTTACAGGGGAAGTTAGCTTGAAGCATTATGTTTACAAAGATACCAAAAATATCTCTAAAAAGCGATTGAGGTCACACAGATATCACGTGAAATAAATAACGCTTCTACAAAACCCCTTACAACTTCAGAACTATTTGTCCGATTTTTGATTGGATGAAAGTTTTGGATAGGGGAAATTGTGACGAATCCATCGATACATAGGTTTAACTAAGACAACCTACTGGGCGGGCTTTAGAGATTGACGAAAGTTGAGTTATTTCGTTATGTTTTCTATGAATTTTCGGGCGCCGATTGATTTGTAGAAAACTAATAAACTGCAACGATGATTACGTATGTAAATATACGTTTTAGAAAGAAATTGTAAATACAAAAAATAAAGTTTGAAACATTACCTTTCCAATGGTGTTTGTCTTTTTGAGATTGGAAGATTTTTAGTGGGTCAAATATTCAATACAATCATGCGTTACAAATATGTTGTCATGATAGTACGTTTCGTGCGATCTGCCAGTTCTAGGGTTAAGTGCCTTATTTCCATTAAGTTAAATCATTCATAAGATACAAATGGATTTTACAGTTTCCCAAAGAAGGGAAATAATTACACAAAAAACTGCAAATATTTGTAAAAAAAAAGTAATATAATGACATTCTCTATAAACTTTTTATTGCAGTAAGTATATAGGCTACATAATTGTCTTGCAATGTATAATTAAGGTAAGACTCTACCACATAAAATCAAATATGATGTTGGATATTATTTGTTTGCAAAATAACTAGTTTGAAACTTGTTGTTGGTTGTTATAAGTTAAATAACATTTTACTTTAACTGTCTAAAAAAAAAAACAATTCTTTAACAACCGTTCTATTTGAATATCTCTCGCTTTAAATTAAATGTAGGCCTATAAAATCCTCATAGCTTTCCACAAAACAAAAACTAGTATTAAGGAATTTATGGAGAATTTGTTGGTAGGCTTTGTTTGCCAAAATATTAGCAGTCTCCATTGTAAACGTTTACCAATGAATGTTTTTATTTTCCAGTACGGAATCAAGGTACTTTTAATAAATATAATTTAGTTTGTAACTATTTTTTTATTTTAAACTTCTCCACACTTTTTTCCAGGCTTCCTGATTCTAAATTTTATTTGGATATTTTGCTACCACAATAGTTCCACAATGTCAGTTTATTTTCAATAACAAAATAAACCTTTCCACATCAAAATCTGGTTGAGCTTTTAAGGGTTTAAATGCCATAATTTCACTGGACCAACCATTTAGTTACTTCTGGCGATGTTTTTTACTAAGAAGTAAGGTTTGTATAGTTCCGAGTAATGGTGCGACAGTTAACAGAAACTTGTTAATTGTGGGAATTAACTATCCCAAATAACTCTGCCGCAAAAACAACTGATTACAATAAAAGTCATCAAACTACTTTAGCATGTAAGATCATAAAGAATTAAAAATATTTCATAAAAACTCAATGCTGATATTTTATGCTGTTAAGAAAAACATTTGCATTGAAATGGAAACAAAAAGTCATTATTCCGATTCCCGTTATTTTAACAACAGTAAACACAAGACATATTCGGCTGTCCAAAGGATAAAAAAGCTGTTAAATAAATAATAAAATTTATATCACAATTGCATGATGTGCTCTAAAAGCAGTATGACAACTCATAAAAGTATGTTTTGCATTTTTTTTTATAACAAACTAAAACTACAATTATAATACAAACAAACATTTTAAGCCAAAAAATGTGTATATACTTACTTGCAAGCAAGCCTATAGCCACTTATAATTGAAGTTGGATGAATTTTCTGTTTAACCAATTCATCTGCATTTTTTAATAATTCTGCTGCTACTATCACCTTAAAAAAAAAATCATTCATTAATTTATTTTGTAGAAATATGACTTACAATTTTATATAGGGCTACAAATTCAACTTTTTTTTATAAATACGCCATTAAAAGATGAAATTATTAACATAATAAAATCAGTTTCACAAATATTAGCTTCATTACTACATAGGCCTAAGTTTTGCTGTTAGTTATTGCCAGGCTAACATGGAGTTTCATCATACTTTAAATTAATACACTATAAAAGTATTCAAGATTTATAAATGTTAAATTCACTACAAAGGCTTTAACTCCATGAACTTAATCAGTTCTTTACTCTAAACATAATTAAATTAATTTAACAGCAAAACTAAACATTTTAAAATAAATTAGTAACAGAAAATTAACTTACAACAGATGTGGTTCCATCTCCTACTTCTTCATCTTGCAACTGTGCTAGTTCTACCAGAACTCTAGCTGCAGGGTGTTCTACTTCTAGCAGGCGCAATATTGTGGCTCCGTCGTTAGTTACAGTAACATCCTGAATAAAAAAACAATGTAATTAGTTTAACGTAAAATTAAGAGATTAGTTGTGGCATACATACTCTCATACTTGAAAATATTCTATTAATTGCCATCTACATACATAGAAGTACAAATTACAAGTATTAAGACTTTCTGGAGATTATGTTTATACGAAACACTTTAGCAAGAAGTATTAAAAGATTAAAGTAATGAAGATTGGAATAAAAGTGACAAGAAGAGTCACAAAAGTAAGAATGACCGAAAAAGCTATTTCACAAGTGAAATACTTTGGTATGCTAACATAGAAAGGTGTTAAAGTTGCACTCACTAGCGATCTCAATAATTGTGCTAATGACAGTGGAACTAAAAATATGTGTCTTACGACATGTTAAACTTAAAAGTATAAAAATAAAGTTTCAACATGAATTACTATTTTGCTTTAGGATAAACTGAACGCAGAACACTAAAAGCATAAATATACCTAACATCATAATATAAAACTTTTGTAGAAATAATTTGTATAGTATACACCATAGTAAATTAATTAACAATATTTGTGTATTATGTGAAATAGTTTCTGTAATAAATATGTACTTACTCCAATATCATCAACCAACATTTTATCCAAACCCACAGGACCAAGAGAGCTCTTGACAATGTTAGCTATTGAACTTGCAGCCATTACTTTAACAAAACAAAAAGTAATCATTAATATTCTAATGACACATAAGTAGCCTAGTAGAAAAAGCAAAAGCTTCTTTATTTAACTTACTGTTCATTATTTTTATTTGTATGGCTCAAAAAAACCTAATTTTGAAACACAACTCCATTAAACATTTATTAATATTTCAATCGATGTTTTCAATTAAACATCTAAGTTTTGCTTTTAAAATACAATAATATTGTAATATAATATTCAAATAATTACATTATGCTCCTGGTGCAAAACAAATATATGCAAATCCCACCAATTTGAGCATATTACAGACAAACTGAAAATAAACTTAAGTGATAAATCAGTCAACGCAAAACTTAGTGATGGCTCCTTTTTCTTATCTAAGATTTTGGAAAAACCAAATTTTGTTATTGAAGGCAGAAATTTGTATCACTTATCTAAAAAAAGAAGTGTTACTTAATACAAAATGTGTTAATAAAGTAAAGATTAAACAAAAAAGTCTAAATCATTTTTTTCTAGCTCAATTTCAGGTTTAAAAAATTTAAGTTCACAAAGAATGGTAAAACACCAAAAATATTTATTGGGTTTTATGAAAAAGAGCACAACCACATATAAACTGAATTTTTAGTTCATATATACTGAAAGTAGACACTTAACTAAGTCTATAAACGCAAACTGTAGGCTTAGCAGACAAATATTATAGAAATTACTAAAACACCAAAGTGCAAGTTAAAGTTTAGCCATTTTGATTATTTTTTCACTAAACAAAGAAACTAAACATTCCACTGGCACCAAAAAGATAAATAATAAACATCCTAAACAAAATATTAGAAGTTATAACAATTGAAAATTAACGCGCAAAATGCAGATTTATTTTAATAAATCTGGAATAATATACATTCATCACTGAAACCAGTAAAGCAACATTTGATGAAATCTAACAAAGTAAGCGACAAGACAATATGTTCAACGCGTTAGTTATGCGCTGTAACATTTTAACCCAACTGTGAGAGGAACAATATCAAAAGTATAAAGGGATCCTAGCAAAATTTTAAAAATAAGATTCATGAATAGCCTAGCAGTAACCTCAAAATTTGTTTTAGACAAAAATCGTTTCAAAGAAAATTAAGTAGCTTCGTGATCTTTAGAATATTAAATAAATAACATTAACCACTTATATTATAAATAATTAAAGCAAAATTGCACTAAACTCACCTTCTTCAAAACAAATAAATATTAGACAACCAAAATTAACTTATAACCGTAAAGTATGTAGCCTACTATTTTTAGTGACTAAAATTGTTTCCTTTTTGAGAAATATAAATCAGTCATTGTCCTTGACCAGCTATCTTAAATGTTGATTAACAAATAAACTAACAAGGAGATCGATAATTCCTACACCAAAAACGGCATAGAATAGGCCTAAACGTTTAGGTTATATTATGATGATTAATACATATAACCAATATTCGAGCAGAGGGCAAGATAAGTATATTTTTTTCTTATTCAACACTTGTCCCTAAAACAGCTGAGCAAAGACCGCCTAAAGTATAAACCCTGCCTCTTTACGTTAACGATCGCGATAGAATTGCCACGATCAGTAGTCTGTTGGAAGTTTATTAGTGAACTTTGTTGTGCTGGCTTAGTTGAAATAGTTTCAATTTGTTAAATTCTTCGAAAAATCACTTTAAATTTAAAGTAACTAATAATATTACCTTAATAGCATGACTAAACGTTTAAGTATATATTAAAATATTGCAGTAACTTACATGCCTAGTTAGTTGTGCATTGGTTGTCTTTATCCTAATCTTAATAAGACAAACCTGTGTTACCTATTAATGCTAATTCACTGAGTTTTACTTGAAAATTACAAAGTGGTCACGTGCAAATCCGTAGCGTGACCGCCGTGGTATTACGTGTCCGTTTTGTTTATTTGCCACTTTTAGTAATTATATCCTTTGTTTATGTTTTATCTGGAATTGTTAATATTGTCATGTTATACTATATTAATTCAAGAAGTTACTTTGCTTTGTTTTTAATTTTACTATATATTGTAGCCAAGCAGTACTAAGTTAAGATTTTTCATTTGCTTTATTTCGACATTAAAAGCTGCTTACCACAACCATTGTTTGTTTTAGTTCAAAATGACTATTTTACTTGTCTTCCAGCATTTTGTAATCACAAATTTAAATCATTATCAAAACAGCCCCGATTGCTACCATGAGGTTACGATTAATACAACGCGGTCACGATCGCTACCATTCGGTCATGATTGCGCTACCATCCGGTCACGGCCAACACAAATCGGTCACACATACGAAATTGGCAGTATATATGTTTGATTCAAAATCTGATTGTATAATTTCTATAAAGAATTATTAACTGAATGTTATTGGGTAATAGGCCTATAGATATTATTTATTATATTTTTACGCTAACCTCAAAATAATATTTTGCGGATTTAGCAAGCCTGACCGGTTTGTATGCATTGATGCTTCGGTACACTAAAAGTCCATAAAAAAAAATAGAAATTCATAAAATTCAGCTCAACTACATATGAGATAAGGTTCCTGAACATGTCATGTACCTAATATGCTAGCCTATATATATTTATATAAAATCAAATAGGCCTACTTAATTTAATTTTTTTTTTAAATTGTCACATTTTGTGACTTAGACCCATAATTAACATCTAGGTCTACTTTCATAGCCAATGTTTCACTAAGCTTAATGCAAATATCATTTTAATAACAATAGCCTACATTAAAATAATAGGGCTAGGCCTATTCAAATAGGTAGTCATCTCTATATATATTGTTGTTAACAGGCACCTACTTTGTCAAACAGTTATTAATAACATTATTTTAATTTATATTTTCTATTGAAAAAACACAAATAACATGTCTCAAAGTTTTTCTGCCGATGCTCGTTCTTAATAAGGACACATACGAGTTGCCATGGCAACTGCACAAAATAATATTGACAAAATTTAGATGTGAGATAGGCCTCGTAATGACCATGTTTTTTGTGATGACAAAACTAATCTGAAATAATTAGGCTAGGCGGCGAAAGTACACATTAAGTTAACACTCCAGCCGTTAATGAACTAACGTGAGGACTATTTTTTTATAAAAGTAAGTAGTGTTACCAACCCTTAATTCTATTATTCTTTGATCAATTGAAGTAACTTAATTAACAAGTAGTACAGTAAGTCTATGTTCAGAACGATAAGTTCCTTTTACTTTATATTGCAGAAGGTAGGTTAATTTTAATATGGGAAAAAGGCCCTACCTAGTGTGTTTTAATATTTTGCAAATTTGTAAACATATATAAGTTAGTAGCCTATATTAATTATTTTCTACTGTATGTAGGCCTTTAGCAGAAACGCACAACAAGCATTAAAAAAATGTTATAAAGTTCTAACTTATAGTTTTTATTCACAGTAGGCTTAGTTTGCCTGTATTCAACATCCAATATTATAACGTGTTTGGGAAATAAACGCCAATATGTCATACAACGGCGCAACTTTACTATTCGACTCTAGGCTAACCTAGAGCTAATAGAAATGCAAAAATAATTTTTTTGAAATAGGCCTACAGTAGAACGCCGATTATCCACACAAAAATAAAATACATAAAATAACCCAAATGCGATACTACGGTGAACGAACATATAAAGGTACGTAGTACTGTACATATTTAAATTAATTGTTATTACCTGAACCTTTTGTAAAGATTATTAATTAAGCACTTATTTTAGTTTTACGGTCATTTTGAACTATTTCTAGAGCATTTTAGGTTAGTTTCGGATAATCCGCGATTTCGATTATACGCGGAAGTTCAGCCACCCATTATCGCGGATAATCGGGAGTCTACTGTACCTAAAAGGTTCTAACCTAACCTATTTAGTTCCAGTATGTTTACCTGTATTCAACATTTAACAATAGAATGTAAAACAACGTCGTTGTCTACAAAAATATTAGGCTAGAGTCGAATAGTAAAGTTACACCCATACAACTAAAGGCGTAAGTTTACTATTAGACCATAGCCTAATATTTTTGCAGACAACGACGTTGATTTACATGCAACTTACTGTTACATGCAACTTACAGGTAAACATACTGTGACTAAATACTATAGGTTAGAACCTTTTAGGTTTTTTTGATTGCAAAAGTTTTGCTACACAAATAGGCCTAGGCCGCCTATTTATTTGCAAGATGGAATTTTTATTTGCTACTTGTACTTTTAGAATAGGCCTGAATAATGTAGGTATTTCCATGGTCATGCCATGAGAAAACAGTATCCTTAGTCTTAGAAATGTTACTTACTAAATAGCTCAGATTTCATAGTCAAGCTTATACACCACTTAAGAGAAAACCCATACTTAATTCAAGTATTTTAGAAACATAAATAAACGATTTTCAATACCAACTGTTTAGTTGCGAACAAATTTTAAATATGTGTATTCATTACAAATTTAAAATTAATTATTTGCTGGCATGCGTTAATATAAATCCCACGCATTAGCCTAACCCACATGTCTTCCAGGTTAGGCCTACAATTTTGTAAAACTACAAAGACTTCACTAAATTATTGGTAGGGCCTATTACCATTTTGCGTTCTAACTGGAGTCCCAGAAGAGCGTGAGCCAGCTACCGACAATGTCGAAGCTATAGTCGACATGTTTATTTCTTGATTAAACTCTTAAATCTATTGAAACAAGAATTATTAAGTGTACAAAATTCACAGAACAGATCAAGCAAGACCAAAACAAGAAACTTCAGGCCGGTGTTCGGTGTTCCAGTCCTAACAATTAAGAAGAAACGTTATGAAAGATTCACGTGACACATTAAACTTTAACTACTGAAAAACACTAAAAATGTAACTAAAGATAAACTATAGATTTTACCCTTGATTATACATAATCAAAGATTTTACTTTCTCACTATAGTATAGAGAAAGTACAGTGATCGCAAAAAAAATCGATGTTGAGATTTTTGTGAAAATATCCGTTTTGGGACCCCCTGAGTCCAAAAAAGTGGTTTTTACAAAATGTCTGTCTGTGTATGTCTGTATGTAGGCCTATATAAAGCTAGAGCGAAAACTATTCCATCGATTTCAAATAAATTTGCACCAGACATGTCAAGTAGGCCTGTATAGATGCACGAAAAACGGTATTGAAAATTTTTGAAAAACAACCCTCTTTTTGGCCAAAAAACCCCCAAAAAATCAGTTATTATTTTGTTATAAAAAACGGCTCTAACGATTTTGATCAAATTTGGCTTATTTGTAGCCCTTAATGTACCCTACCATATGCACAAAACCGTAGGGCCTATCTTTATAAAAATTATTGTTTAGCTAATAATAATAATAATAACTTATTTTTTGGGGGTTTTTTGGCCAAAAACGGGGTTGTTTTTCAAAAATTTTCAAAACCTTTTTTCGTGCATATTTACAGATCTAATAGACGTGTTTTGTGAAAATTTGTTCGAAATCGATTGAATAGTTTTCTCTCTACCTAATAATAATAATAATATTTAGTTAATCTCCTACTTTAATATCACTTCTCTTACCCGACCTACAATTATGAAGTCGCAGTGAATCTGTTTAATAATTTAAATATGTTTGTGAGAAAGTACGTGCCAGTTCCTGGTACCATTTATTAGCGAATTTCCATAGGAAAAATAAGCTATTGCAGTGGTAAGGTAAGACCTTTGATTATGGTAAGACCCAAGGTTGGGAGTAAATGAGCACCAATCATGGTCCCCAGAACACGTTTTGGGGTAAAATTAAAAATCATATATATATATGAATATATGTGTTCGCACTCTAGCGGCCGCATTTTAAGTCCTAAGATTTTTTTTAGTAACTTGTAGTAACTTTAGTAAGTCCGCATTTTAAAAGTAACTATTTTTTGAGATTTTTACTACGACAATGAAATTTTATTAGAGTTTTTTCTAAAAATATAAATGTAGGATGATATTATGCACATTTTGTTTTTTTACGCGACCTTTTAGCTCGCTTGGTTCCCCCAAAATTGACCAAAACGTAAAATACCATAAAGGTACCCGGTTCGAAGCCAAGTGGTGCAAACTCGCGAGGCCACTAGGAGGAAACAAACTAAACTAATATATTGCGTACACATAGACAGCTGTTCAACGCCTCCGTGAGTAGACCTATTTCCTAAATTGTTGGTTGAAACCTTTGACTATGGAATCTAAGATACATAATCAATGGTTGAAACCCTAAAACATAGGCATATAAATTAATTTTGGAAAATTTCTCAACTCACGTCAGCGGTCAGCGTGGTCGAATTATTTATTATCTCTGGTCCTAGACTGTTGGATAGTGATTTGCGATTGTGACAGGTTTGATTTTCGAAATGTTGCTTTTAGTTTTCGATAGACGGTCTTAATTGATTTACGAGAGGGTTTTAAAATCGAATGAATTCTCTCGATTATTGCATTCGTTTCAACTAATCAATATTTCAGCCCTCATTTAATCGCTCTTATTCTAATTTCTAATCAAAGTCTAATAATTGGATTGTGTCATAAGAACACCCGATTCGGAATCAGTCCTGATGTTTTTAACAAATTCCTGATAAAGAGTACGAAACAATGGCAGTTTATAAAATTAATGAACATTTAAAAATAATAATGTACTTGTATACAATCTATTTATAGAACTCATTACTATATTAATTGGCATCTTTTTAAATTAATTTACCAACCTTCAAATGGTCCTGTTGATTTCCCCTGTACTGCTGCTGGGTCTGACTAGTTTCGACACAACTCTGTCATTGTCGAAGACGAATATTTAAAACGATGGACACATTACACAAATCACTATACAACACATAAAGTACACACAAGTAATATTCACCATTAAAGGGTCGTTAGATAATTAAAATGGGACATAGTTTTCCACACAAGTACTTGCGGGTGGTCTCGAGTGCGAACTGAACTGGAAAGGAACAGATAGCCCGTCATTGCACTGTAGGGTTGGTTGCATAACTTGCCGGTGTATTTAAATCTAATATAATGTGGAATATAGCGTTGGATTTAAACTGTATCTGATCATTAAGTATGTCTTGTGGTTGTGTTTTTAAGGCTTTGTAAATGTGGAACTGTTCCAGTGTGTCCATTTGTTTACCTTTGGCGCATTTCCTTAGGATCTCCATGTCTTTGTCTATACCATTGGTCAAATGATTTGAGTCAATCAAATGTTCAGCGTACGTGGACGTTTGTTTAAGCGTACGTTTAGGTAAATGTTCTCTGTACCTATCTTTGAACGTTCTTCCCGTTTGACCAATGTAAAACATATCACATTCGCCACAATTAAGTTTATACACACCGCTGCTTTTATAGGTGTCATCATCGGTCTTGTGCGATTCACGCAAAATAGATTGTTGTTGACATTTTTGTACGCTATAGAATATTGGTGTTTGTTTAGAATGTGATCTAAAGCGAATAGAAAATTCCTGCTATATTCCACAGAGACATATTTTGTATCAGGTTTGGTGTGTTTGGTCTTAGTTTGTTTGCGTATAATTTTGTCTACCATGTTGTCCCAAGTAGCAAAAGTTGTTAGCATTACGTTGGCCCAACGTTGACGTCCACGGTTGGCCAACTGTAAGATTTGGCACACTTTACAACGGTTGGCCAACCAACTCATTGCAAACGTTGGCCCAACGAAGTAGTCCAACGTTGGCCCACCCACTCATTGCCAACGTTGGCCCAACGAAGTAGTTCCAATGTTGGCTCAACAAACTGTTTACTTACATTAAGCCAACACAAACAATTATTGCTATAAATTTACTTTTTTGTGTACTTACAGCTCTCAGTCCTTTATTTTTCTTTTTTTCCCTGGTGACGTACGTTTCGCCTTTCCTATTCAGGCATTATCAAACCTACACTTCACTAGTACTTTACATTTGTTAATGCGCGTCAAGTTTTTAAAATGAAACACTTATACAAAACATTCACAAACAACATGTAACACATAACACAACACAACACTCAATAGGGACATTTAAATTTTATTCACAATTACACGAGCCGAACGTACGTGTGGCCGCGATCGTTTTTTGCAAGCTACTACGTTTGGCGTATGTTCCGCTCGCATAATTGTGAATAAAATTTAAATGTCTCTATTGAGTGTTGTGTTATGTGTAACATGTTGTTTGTGAATGTTTTGTATAAGTGTTTCATTTTAAAAACTTGACGTGCATTAACAAATGTAAAGTACTAGTGAAGTGTACGTTTGATAATGCCTGAATAGAAAAGGCGAAACGTACGTCACCAGGGAATAAAAAAGAAAAATAAAGGACTGAGAGCTGTAAGTACACAAAAAAGTAAATTTATAGTAAAATTAACCAGTTTAGTAAGGCAATCAGAAATAAACAATTATTATTGTCCCAACCAAAGCCCAACAATCGAATCATCTCTCTTAAAACATAAGCTATACCTGACAATCTTCCCCGTAGGAAAGATAGGTTCCTTTAGTTGGTAATATATAAAGAAGGTAGAAACGATACAAGGTTGTAATATGTGAAAAAGAGAAGGAAAGATTAGTAATATAGAAGGTCCGGGAGGTGCTGGTATGTGATAGGGAATAAAGAAAATTTACTTAGGCCTATAAACAGTTATTTTTCATTAGAACAACTTTAATTTACTAAAGTAACGACAGTTTACAAAACATAGTTACAACATTGCAATATTTTGGTAGTTCTTTACTCATTATTTCACTTCTTAATTTGTATAGGCTATTTAACTGAAAAAAAGCGCACTATTACTAAAAGTTGTGCCATTGTCTGGCAGAACTTTATTATACGATTTTATTTACATTTTTCACTTCACAACACTAATTATCACTACACAACTCAACTTGTCACATTTTCACTGAGCTACACATCCTATCTCTCCTGAAACAGAAAAAATAACAGATTTTTTTAAACACAGAGGAAACAAGATACATATCAATATACTAGGGAGGGAGACCCTTAGATATATTATAAAGATGGATAAAGGTGTATTATTAGCTATACATTCTTTTTAATAAAGATATAGCAGAATTAATCAAACCGTAGTTAATTTAAATGTGTACGTTCAATTGCTTAAGTTTATGATATAACAAGAGTTAAGTTACACTAAAGATCCAGCATTATTTTTACTTATATCTACTCCTATAAATTAACAATTAACCTACAAATCAGAAATACAAATTAATGCTATGAAATCAGCTGTTAATGGAAGTTTAGAGGTGTAAGTAATTAATATGGTAATAAGATACAAACACTGGGTCAACTTCAAATTTTAAGATATTTTAGTTAGACAGCATATTAAAAAGAGTTAACTCAAATATTATTGTCTAACTAAACTATCATAAAATTTGAAGCTAACCAGTCTTTGTAAACTATTCACCATTAATATCAGATTATTTATTCTACCAAAAATACGCATCTTCAATCAGTTGAGCTATATATTTTAAATAAATAAACAATATTTTTTAAACTATCTCTAAGCTTACACTCAATTTTCTTTTAAATTATTTGTAAATTTTAATATTTTTTCTACATACTTTAGGGGATATATACATATTTCACCTATGATTCATAAATAATTTCAATATTTATTCTAAAATACATAATAGTAACACACTTTAAATGGAGAACAATTTTTGATAATTTATAATAACAATGTCTTGTTTTTAGACTTGACGAATTTAAATCAAGCAAAAACTTTGCCCCCGTCGTTTTACGGACATTTCAGTTTTTAAATTCATAGTATAATAAGAGTTCATGATATAATCTCTTTTTAATAATGCCCCACTAGTTGTGGAAGCCAATTTATAAAAGTAGATTCTATTATTCTCTCCTTTATTATAATAATATTTAATGATTTGAATAATAATATATTCTGTAATATTAAGATCTTCTGTAATATTAAGATCAACACTTACTTTAAAAGACAAATGAAATTAGGCCTTTGTATTACAAATAGTTCTTTATTCTTTAACAAGTAGGCTAAGTTTCAAATTATACTTTTACAAAATTATCTGTATTAATATGTAGAGCACTTATTTATAAGATTATTAAATTTATTTTTATGACTCTTAAATCTCGGGTTAAAGGAATCCTGGCCTATTAAATGTACAATCAGTAACAAAATCTTAAATCTATACAGGATAATTATATCTAAAACTAGTTAATGCTACAAATGTTAAAATGTTCTAAGTCCTAAAGGTGTTTATGAAATTACTTTGATTATATTGAATTTTGAATAATTGTTTTCACTGCAAATAAAGTCACTGTTCTTATGGATGGTTAAATGAAATTGGCTGGATATTACCTTATATCAGTTCTTGTTTAAAATGGTACTTTACCAATTATTAGTTTTATTTGAAATGTTTAAGATCCTTTTCTGCTCTTGGCTGTAGTTATATTTGATTGATGTTTGCTTTTCTTGAGATTTTTAATTACTTTTACGCTAAATTATATTTTTGATCCTCAAAGCACGTCTGAATGCTCCCAAGCCTTATATAACAACTGAAAAGCCATTTTGTTCAAATATACCGGTTCTGAAAAAACAGTGCCGTCATGAGAATCTCTAACAATTGTTTCTGTTGCTTAATTACTTTGGTGGCCGGTGTTTTTACACAAAATATATGAAAATTTATTTATTTTGTTTTCTGTTGAAAATGTTTATGTTTTTATTTGATATTCACACTGATATTGTTTTTACAAGTCTTAGTTTATCGAAATAAATAATTATCTGCTTTATCGTAGGATATATAAATGTTTTTATTCACTCGCGCATATAATCGTAGGAACAGCTGTTCAACATTCATCTACGGATGTAATCGATGTACCGTCTGGATTAGCACAACTTGTATCTTTCAGCACATTCGCCAATAACCTCACTTGTTTGATTTTAAACACCTTTCTAATTATTTACAACACCTTGCTTAATTAATAAACTATACACAATTTTGAAATCTAATTCTATTACAACCTATATTACATGAATAAACTTATACGCTAATAAAATTTGAAATGTGAAACATTTCGAATTTTATTTTAGGCTCACGTCTGCTTGTAAATTAAATTTGGTTTGTATATATAAAAAAAAAAAAGGTAAGTTAAGTGTTATTTATTAATAATAAAAGTGTTTATCGTTATTTTATTATATATTTAGTTTCCTGATGTGAATTTATTTGTCCTTTGAATAATTTTGTCTAGATCGAAATTTTGAGGTTAAATTTAGGCTATCTTAATAATATTGTTTTACATTCTTTTAAATTGGTTTGCCAGGATCCTTTAATCTTTTACTAGTTTGTTCTTACTCAACTGGGTCAAAATGTTATAATAGTAACTTATGAGAATGTTAGCCGACATTACTGTACCTACAAACATTAATGTATAAACATACATTACATTATAACCCTCTTCAAAATTAAAATTAGTACCTAAACTGTAAAGTAGATAAGGCCTAAACTGTTTCAATAAATTTTAAACCATACCGTAAAACTCAAATGGAAAATATAAGCTTATAGGTACCATTTTAAAACCTTAACCTAAAAATAACTATAATTCCAAATCGAAACTAAAATATAGCTGAAACACTTTTTGAAGATTCAGCTCTAAATCTTGTCTTGTTTTAATTCTAGGCCTAAGCCTAAATGATGGTAATTATGATTGTCAAAAAACACAAGTATAGAATCATGCTCTATGACATTTAAATGAAAACACTAAGAGTTAATACAATTATTAATAATAGGTAAGGCCTATGGTTTCCCGGCATCAGTGAAGTGTATAAATACTATATTTATTAAGAAAAAAGTTCAGGTTTGTGTATTTGTAGTAGTAAATTAAATTTCTGTATTAAATTTTGGGTAAAGTCTAGACATAACCTAACCAAGATCCAATTAATTATGTAATTAACAAGATGCCTACCTAGTAGGCTTGCAGTTGTCGAATTATCTAACAGGTTTTGGCGTAAGTTTACTATTCGACCCTAGCCTAATATTTTTGCAGACAGCGACATTGTTTTACATTCTAGCCTACTGTTAAATGTTGAATACAGGTAAACATACTGTGACTAAATAGGCCTACTATAGGTTAGAACCTTTTAGGTTTTTTTTTTATTATTCATGCATTTCTGTTGCCATAGGTTAGCCTAGGGTCGAATAGTAAACTTCGCCCGTATTTTTTTGAGTGTAGGCTATTTGTTATATTAATTTTAATCTCAATAACTTGTTTATCTTATAAACAATAGAATAGGAACGATGCATTATTATTCCCCCAAGTAGGCCTATAAACATTAATTAGCCTACTTTGGCAAATAGCAAACTGTAAATTATGTAATTATTCTTATGCATACTACCTAGTCCAGCTTGTAAAATCTTTTTATAATTAATATTTTACCTTATAGGCCTTTAAGCTAGTCTACCAAATATTAAAAATCACTTAGTTTAACCTAAAAGTTAATTTACCGGTAGGTAGTGTACAACAAGTAACCTACCACTTTAAAAAATAAAACTGAAATCACATGTTATAATTAATTGTGAACAATTATTTATTTTAAAACAAGACAAGAACTAACCCCCGTTAGTATTTTTTTACTAATCTAAAAGTATATAAGTGCTGTACTTACTTGCAAAGAAAAAAATCAATCACTATTCCACTTCAGGCCAAGGGACACAGACTTAGAACACACAATGGTGATAAAGTTTTTAAGAAAACAAATCATTTTCATTTGAAAATGCCAAATGACACAGACTTAATGAACACACAAGTCACTGAAGTCACAATGATGCTTGGCTGCTTGCTGCAAATGCAAAACTAGAACCTTGAACCTTGAGGAAATGAGGACGAACAATGGATTTTTTGTAATGGCGGATAGAATAATGGCGGATTCGCGATGTCACCGATACACGCTAAATGTTATAAAATCATGAACTGTATTAATAACTTTATATCACTTAATCTAACAATATAACCGATTTTTAAATAATGTTTATTACACGTAAATATTAATATAATAAGGAATTAATAAAGATAATTTTATACAGACTAACTCCCAACATTGGCCCAACAGAAAATTTCATTGTTGGCCCAACAGAAGGAATTATCGGTTGGGCCTCTGTTGGCAATATGTTGGCACCCCAACCCACCATTCCCCAACGGTGCCGACAATTCCCCAACGTTGGGCCAACGATGTGTGCTACTTGGGGTGGTGGTATCCGTTTTTTGCAGCGATGTACCTAATGGTGTTGAGCTCGTTATTAAAGTCATGGAGAGTTAAGGGGACGGTTCGAAGTCTCCGTATGAGGTGGTGGTACGCAGCCATTTTGTGTGAGAACGGATGATTCGAACTATTGTGGATGGTTGCATCGGTTTGTGTTGGTTTTCTGTAGATGTTAAATTTGTGCGAACCATTGAGGTTAGAAATGGACAAATCAAGGTAGTTTAAAGTTTTGTCAACCTGAACTTCATGAGTGAATTCGATATTGCTGTGCATTTTATTTAAGTGATTAGTGAACATTTCAATCTGCCCTAATGTTCCCTGTGTAGAGACATATTATGTCGTCTACGTATCTGTAGTAGTATACGATTTTTTCCCTATATCTATTGTTGTCGGTCATTATGTGCTTGTTCTCGAAATCATTCAGAAATACCTCTGCCAAAATGCTGGACAGAGGAGAGCCCATTGCGAGGCCCTCATTTTGGATGTAAAACTTGTTATTAAACTTGCAATAATTTTGTTTCATAATTATTTGAAGTAGGGAAATAAGTTCGATTATAGCTTCATTTCTCATGGAGCTATTTTCCTTGAGTTTGTTTTCCAAAATGCCTAAAGTTTCTCCTATAGGAATGTTCGTGTACATGTTAGTTATGTCCAAAGATATTAAATTCTGACCATGTTGAATTTTTACATTTTTTATATTTTCTATTAATTCAAGACTATTTTTAAGACTGTGGTTGGGTTCGAATTTTATGTTATTTCTTATTATTTTGTCAATATGTTTGGCTAATTTATACGCAGGAGAAGTGGTGAAATTAACTAAGGGTCTGATGGGCATGCTTGGCTTATGTATTTTAGAAGACCTCTCAGAAGTGGGGCGGACGGTTTAATCTGTTTTATTAAATTTTAATTATTTAACGACCCTTTAATGGTGAATATTAAGTGTGTGTACTTTATGTGTAGTATAGTGATTTGTGTAATGTGTCCATCGTTTTAAATATTCGTCTTCGACAATGACAGAGTTGTGTCGAAACTAGTCAGACCCAGCAGCAGTAGAGGGGAAATCAACAGGACCATTTGAAGGTTGGTAAATTAATTTAAAAATTTCACAATAATGGTCCAGGAAGTAGGAATCACAATAATGAATAATTGGCATCCTATTATGATAATATTGCTTGTTTAAGCCGTTCTTTATTTTTTTTA
Organism: Philaenus spumarius; assembly: GCA_018207615.1. Lineage (NCBI taxonomy): Eukaryota > Metazoa > Arthropoda > Insecta > Hemiptera > Aphrophoridae > Philaenus > Philaenus spumarius. The sequence goes on along the minus strand of JAGFPH010001799.1, from coordinate 146,515 downwards.
AATAAATAAATATTTTCGTAAAATATTCCACTTCCAAATGATTCTCATAAATTAGCTCGTAATATGAGGCAGAATTACCATTCTACTGAACCTTTCGATTGTAAACGATTGTATTATTGGCATAAAACAGTATTTAATATGGTATCAACAATCGAAACGTTTCGATTGTAACATCTCGCAATCGCACATCACTACTGTTTGGCTATATGGGCTATAGTAGCCTACTTACTAGTACTAGTACTGTTAGCGGTCAGTAGTCGCTCTTCGCTTTTCATTTATACTCATGTGTAATAGAATTAAATTACGTATTGTTTCTTTTTGTGAAAGTTTGGAAGTTGTTTTTTTTTTGCTTGCGAATAAGTGTAAGTCACTTGATTATCTGAAATTTTTGGTTATTTAGGATATTAAGGTGCTACGAAAGGAAAATGACTTCTAAATTATACGTATATTTGTTTATTACAATACTTATGTCTTGTTTTCAGTTTTCAAAACTTAACCTTATCCAGTTACAACAGGCAGCATTGTCAAATATGTAAGAAAATGTATTTGACCAATTTTAAAGTTTGGAATACATTTTCAGTAAATATTAACGGTTGTAAAATGGTTTCATGAAACTGATTTAAATAATGCCGAAATGTTCAAATAAATGGACCCTTAGTAAGAAAGAGATAACAAAATAAGGCCTACTCAGTAGAAAGTTGAACTAAGCAGTATCAGTGCAACAACCACTAAATGAACCCTTATATTTCGGCTAAATTACAGTAGGTCTATAATGCCCTCTAACATAACATGCCAACTAGATATAACAAAATCTGAAGTTAAAACTAAAGGTAAAATTTACAACATGCCTCCTTGCCATATTGCAGTAGAGATGCAAACCTATTAACAAGAAAATGCTCTTGAATGTAATCATAATGTTAAATTATGTTATAAACATATTAAATCAAATTACACAGCTAATATTAAAAAAATATGTAGCCAAACAAATTGTATAAAAACGAAATTTTAAAATAAACTTAGCCTACTTCGTGACATGTTAAATAGCCTACCTATAGTCGCGAGCATGGAAGAAGGTGGGTGAGAATTTTTGCGTTGTTGCCAGTTATGGGACTGGCAAAGCGAGGAGCGGTCGATAATCGCTCGCTCTGTGTGGCACGATCTGTCAACACTGAGCATCCAGTGTTGCCTAGTCAATAGCGCTACCGCACCACTATTCATTCATCTACGTTTCCTAGTTTGCACGATCTGACAACAGCGCAAAAATTCTCACCCGCCTTGTTAGTGAACGACAGTTCAACTGTTCTTTAATTTAAGCATTGTTTTGTACTTAACAAAATAGTATTTAATAGGTTGTATTACATATCAAGTTACTTATGACATTCTAACAAATAATTTGGTATATTAGTTCATTACTCTATAACTTATAACAATCTCGCAAAAACATTACAAAGTTTCGAATCTATGACATAGCATCATAGAGTAGTTGATTGTCCAGTTACAACATTTAGATTTTTAAGTAGGCTACATATGTTAATTATATTACTTTATAAATTACTAGCTGTACCCTGCCACGCTTCGCTGTGGCACATTATGGTTGCATGGACGAGAAATGAGGAACAAAACAAAGCAAAAGTTTCAAGATGTTTATTTTGCAGTACTTGTGAATAGGCCTACGGCAATTAAAAGATTAAATAAAATTATGTGTTTATGTTGGCGTTCAGGCAGGTAAAATAAATTAAACATACACACAATAAAATCAGGTTAGGCTTAGACTGATGAACTAACCTTTTATTTTTATTGAATGTATTTACATTGACTGGACACTTACACCAATTAATATATTTACAATGAATGAATGTATTTACACCTTCGTTATAGGAATAACATTAAACTTATGGAAACAGTAATACTGTAACACATGTGCCCACTGACAACGAGAATTATAAAAAAATGGCGTATATGAAAATTTCATTTAATAATTCAATTGTAAACAGAGAGGTGTATAGTGTATTTGTATGTAATAGTTAACTTGGTCAAATACATGTGTAGAATTGTATCTCATAGAATAGGAGAGAGAGAGAGAGTAGGGAAATTAAAAAATAACTAAATATATAAAACAAAAAATAATTGAATGATAGATAGTAAGAAGGTAATAATTTTAAAATAAAGTAAAACAATAATTTTTGTAAAACAAATTCGAACTTTCTAGAAAAATAATCAAGAGTGACATTTTAACCAATGGTAATAATTCAAACAAAGAGCCAATAATAAAAAAGAATAGACTCTATGAGACATTAGCCTATATCAAATACAAGTGTACGGTAGATGTTTATATAAAAAATTAACACAATCTTATTAACATCGAAAATAATATTTGCAACAATTTAAAAGAGAGTAAACATAATAATGCACACAAAATAAAATATAAATATGCACATGGTTTAGGAAAGTATGCAACAACAGAGAGATCGCCTTGATCAAGATGCTTTTACTTCTGTGGAAGTTGGTTCCTTCTGGTTAACATTCTGGAAGAGGAGAAAACGTAGTGAAACGTTTCAGTCGGTGTGAGTTGGTTGAATTGACCAGACCGGCGGTGTGTCCTGGATATAAAAAAAGAGTTTTTGATCAGAAGTGTGTCATCTTATCTGCAAAAATGAGTTAAAAGTTGTGGCCTGAGGGCGGGTGTGTTCTGCAAAAGTTTTTTGTCGAAAATTCAATTGATTCTAAAAGTTATAACTGGATATAACTCTACGACCATGTGCTTCGTACAATGTGAAATGTGCTCATCGTCGATGAATTGTGATCACGCAAGTATCATTAAAAAATAAAATATTTAAATGAAAGCAACATAAAAGACATAAATAGAATTTCGACTTTTTTGCTAGAAAATTGACGATTTTTAGAAATTTACATTAGCCTAGGCTTGGACAGACTTTTATATTTTTTATTTTAATTTGGGTTCTCTCTCAGATAGGATATTTTAAAATTAATTTAAAATATAATATGTCTATTGTACTATTTTTTATGTCATGTGTATGAAAGAAAAAAAGTGATGTGTGAGTAAAGTTTTTAGAGTTTGCCATCACATGTCTTAGTTTTTATTTATTTGCCTTGGTCATGCCAAGTGAGTACTAGAATAGCCAGACGAACCCCGATCTTGGAGAAAATTTGGAAAAAGTGAAAATTTAATGAAAAAGGTGCTTAGATGAAAGAATGATGTCATACTGTATCTAATTTGCGTGGTTAGTGATTTGCAAGGCACAGATTGTAGAATACGTAATGGGATTGTGTGACATCAGAGAGCTTAAGTATCGATCATACGTGATAAACATTGGTATAACCTCAAAGGTAAACAGACTTTTGAGGTTAGAGTTAAATATTTTTGGAAAGTTGGTTTTTTAAAGTGGTAGGCCTAATTGATGGAAAATTGATACCGTAGCTATTAAAAGTTGATAGTAAATTTAATTGGAAAATAAAATTTAAATACACACATAATCGATTTTTTAATTTTTAAATAAGTTTTAATTTGGACTTAGAAAAATTTTGTCGAAAAATAAAATTTTGTATTAACTGATTAAATTTGCTAAATGCAATAGCGTTGCAAATGGCTTTCCCAATGTGGGGCTAAAGCAACATGTTGCAATACTTGTATCAAAATATATAATTATATTCGAACTTACTTTTCTAAGTTTGTATTAGGCCTACTTTCTATTTCTTGTTAATTGGTAATTCTAGCGCTTGACGATAATATTTTAACTACGCCAGACGGAACCGATCAAATGTAGATTGATGAACCAAAACACATATTGTGTCTTGGATGTATTTACATTCATTGTCATAGCAACCAATTTTGTAACGCTTTTTTGTTTCGTGTATTTTGTATTTGTCGTTGCCATAGCATCCAATTCATTTTTCGTTAAGCATTACACTTTCTATTTGTGACTCTTGCCGCAACCCGCGTAAAGGAACTTTGTTCCGAAAAGTTTAATAATGAAAAATTAATAATACAATAGCCTACATAAGCTCTACTTATGATTTGGCGAACTGATTTTCATGTAACTTTACAGTTTTTAATGTACGCGTCATGCCCTTTTATTTGATATACCTCATTTGGGTATATTTGAAAATATTTGATTGTTCATCCTCACTTTCATCCCCCAAATCTCCTTGTGTCCGGGGTTTAAAATAGATAAAAACATTTGTTGAAGCGTGTTGTATATTGTGTCCAAATTTGAGCTCAATCGATGCAGAATGTTTTGAGTTTTTGAAGCGTACACAAACCAACTTAACATTTTTATATATAATATAGATATATCAAGCATTTACCATTATGTTCTAGGGGGGGTCGGGTTGATAGTTTTAGCCTTGATTAAATTAGTCCATTTTTACACTAGTCAATGTTTTATTTATCAATAAAATAACATTACATGTTTTTCACCAAATACATCAAATAACCTTTTATAGAATTCTCTCATCAACCCCCAACAAAATCAAACTGAAAAATTGACTTTCTCTTCTCATTCTTCTTCTTTTATTGCAAACATCTGTTTGTAAAACATCTGTTTGTAAAACATCTAGGTGTGTACTATTAATGTTATGTTTATTTTGAGTTTTATTTGTTTTAATTATTGTGAGTTGTATGCAGTTTTGCCCTCTATACAATTATTATAAAGTTTACAAAAACTAGTTTTCTATATATATAGGCCTAGCCTACATGAAAAGACCCTGTTATATGAATAATAACTCAGTTTTACAATTTTCCCTAAAAAATGTTTTGTTTTCCAAAATTGAACACTTTTTTATAGGCTAATTTCATGTTACAAACTTTTTTGCTACATTTTATATTTAGGCTATCAATTTTTTTTTGTATTTTGCAAAAGCATTTCTTGTTTGGTACTCAATAAAACAAAATGGAGAAATATTTTCAAAAATATTTAGTCTAGGCCTATTTAACAAGATGTTTTTTTTTTTTTTTTTTTTTTTTTTTTGCTTTCCATGCCACTTTGTGCCTTTCGGCTAACGAGCATGTTTTTTGGGGTTTTTAATATTTTATGGTCCCCCGCGGGATTTGAACCCGGGACGTCTTGCCTATGAGGCAAGTACCATAGCGGTTGAGCTATGACAGAGGACTTTAACAAGATGTTCTCTGTACATCTCTGAACAAGAAAATATGCTATAACTAGGGGAAACCCCTGCGTACTCCGCACACCTGTTGGAACCTTCTATACATGTAATGTTTTTTTTTATAATAAAGGTGTAGCAGGCCCGTAGTCAGAAATTTGGTTTGGAGGGGGCCCAAAACGTAGTAATAATTTTTTGGGGGCAGGGGGGCGGAAATGGTTGATGGGTGTCTTGTAAGGATATTTGTTATTAAAGTTGGACTCATTAGTGAAAAACTGCTTTATTGTTATTAATATCATTACTGTATTTTAATTGTCAGTCACGCATACGTACACATTAATTGTCAAACAAAAGTGTCAATTTCAGTAGACAAAATTTAAAATTTTAACTTTCGCGATTTCTTTGCTGCCATAATCTCAAGAACCTCATTCGGATCGATACCTTAGTTTCCATGAATTGACAGTACGGCGAGTGCACTAAGTCTTTCGTTGCCCGTTGAGTTACTTGTAAGTCTTGATTCTTTTCATTGTCGAAAATGACCTTTCCACATTTGCCGTTGTGACCGGAAGAGTTGCCAAAACTGTTAATAGATATTTGATTGTTGGAAATCTGCTCTTGTCACAAAAATCCAATACTTGTAAAGCCTCGGCATCTTTCTCGAGTCCCGATAATTTCTCACACCACAACTTATACTCAGCTTTTACAGCGGATTCTAAGACTCGATCATCAAAGAATGGCGAAAGATGATGCAAGTCATCTACTTTTTCAATTGCAGTAAATCCAGGGATAAGTATCTGTAAGCTTGATAAGATTCCCGCGTTCTCATTAAGAAATTTGTCAGACAAATTCTGAATCAGCGTATCGAGGCAAGGAATAAAAACAGCAGACCGAAAGTACGATTCAACAGAGTCTGTTTGATAATTAGAACGAGTTGTTTGCTTCGACGTGAGTCTCGGAAATTTCAAACACCAGTAAACTGTGTGAAAACCAACACTTGTCTAGTAAAAGCGTATTTTATGTTTCACACTCAATTTTTGATGATCAGATTCGAGATAATCGATCCAGATCAAAAAGTAATCTTCTGTTCAAATGTTCTAATAGAGATATTATATATGTCTCACAGACGTGAAGTTGTCAAAAAAAATATGGCTTGTTTTCGATAGACATATTTTTAAAACATGTTTCACATCTTTAGGAAAATTTTAGGGTTCACGGAATTTCGGGGGGGGGCCCGGGCCCGTCGGGCCCTACGGCTGGCTACGGGCCTGAGGTGTAGCATTAATAATAACCCAAAAGCTAAGATGGTAAATATAATGATAAATGTTCAAATCAAATTACAGTATTTCATATATTTTATATCAGCAGTTATAATAATTGGGAAAAAACCAGCAAAGCTCTGGTCTACACTTTAGTAAAAACTCAACCTAAAAGTTAGAAATGCAAATAGTTTCTTTAAAGTTTGAAATCAGCTGTTAATGAAAATCATCTGTTTTATCTGTTATTTTATTCAATTGGTTCCTATGGTAATTAATGTAAATACATTCAAGAAATATGTGTTGGTTCATCAATCTAGGCCTAATCTAAGAATTTTTTCCAACTTTCTAAATTTACAAATATTGAAATAGACATTTTTGTTATCAAAATGAATTATAGCCTATGTTATTCAGCGATAGTGCAGCTTTTTATTAGTAAAACTATTTTTTCAATCGGTTTAGTAGTTCCAGAAATTACCCCCTACATACAAACAAACAAATTTTACCTCTTTATAATATAAGTATAGATGTAGGCTATATACTTGAATGGAATAAATTCTATACATTTAAAAAAAAATAATATGCTCAAATAGTAAAAAGATCCTATGGTACCAGTTAAGGTGTTTTCGCATACCAGATGGAGGATTAATATTACACAAAATTTTTACACAATAGGCCTATGGTAAAATGATACAATTGCCATACTCCCCTATTCCAATGTGTTTGTCGGAACAACTTAGTCACTTTAGTTGTACACTAAAACAAATTTAATGAATAGTCCTAATGGTAGGCTATTATATTGAATGTCATTTATATAATTTTAGAAGACCTTTTGGATCCGCTGTCGGTTCAAAACTAGGTGCAAGTCAACTTGCACGTTTTCGGTTTCTTTCCTAAGTAATTTTATTCCGTAGGCTACTATTTTTTTCCAAAGTAATTTTATAAAGAAGTTAAAATTATTATGAATTGTTTCAGTGAAGTAAGAAGATATGCTGGAGGATAAGGAGTCGGTGATAAGCACTTTGCGTGCTTGTCTCATGTCAACCAAGGGGGGAGTACCTGTCTCGCACCTACAAAGTAAGTATTTAGTTGAATTACCTGCTGTTACGTTGGTCTTACCTGCATTTGAAATAAGCAACTTATTACTATAATTTTTCCTAGGATCTATTTAATAAGGTTGAGTACAATCTTTTGCCAATCATAATGTTGTTGTCATATGAATGATATTCGTTGACAAACTCATTTTTTGGCTTGAACGTTTTGTTGTATTTGACAGCTGTTCTGACAATAGCAAAAATATAAACATTGGTGACCATTTTACTTTTTCATAAGGGGGGCTGGTGTGTCAAGGGTCTTAACCACCCACTTGCAACCCTGTCGTGCCTTAGTGTACGTACCTATTATAAATTCTAAACACTAGATAAATCCTTGCCTGCAGTTTATTTACAGTTGATATGCCGACACGTGTAAATTATTTAAAATCTGTATGTTTTTACTCCATAAACTGCAAAAAACATATGGGAGCTCGGGCCCCTCCTTGTCCATATTGATTAAACCCCCTGAATATAAAGGCAGTGGATAGGTGAACTACTGCTATTTTTGCTTCTTATGAAATTCATTTCAATATAAGTATAAAAGTGCTAATTAGTCATGAAAGGTTTTTGTCCAATAAGAGCATATTTATTGACATATTCATTCAAAAGTTACTTAGGCCTAGTGTTAACATTCAACAATATAAGCCCAGAATGGTGCTGATGTTTTATCAACTGAGACAGCAATCGAAAGAGCATTAAAAAAGACAACTTTCATCATTGGAAAAGTTGTACCTCCTTTGTTGTCCGAACTGGACTAACACAATTAAGCTGGAACTTTTTCAAGTAAATTGTTAAGCAAAATGTTAAATCACGTATGTATTTGTTTGAGACCTATGACTAATTGCAAAAACCATATATTATTTTTACATTCAATGATCGGCTGAGTCGCAACTTTTTTGAAACGAAAGCTTTGAAAATGTTTTAAGAAACGTTGAGATTTATAGCAAATTGCCCAAGTATTTCAACAAGCAAATTGCTCTCCTAACTTAGCAATGCAATGAGTTTTCTTCTGACGATGTAGCCTACGGTGTTCTTCAGACAGAAACATCAAATGTTGTTTACAGTCACATACAACTTGGTGAAACTGTCATCTTTTCCAACTACAAATCCAGCAGCTCAACAGGATGTTCATCATGTTTATTAGGTCCGGAAAAAGACATTCACCCTCAAAAAGTGAAGAGCAAAAATAGCCTGAAGTTCTAACTTATAGTCTCTAGTCCCAGTATGTTTCAAGCAAATCTTCCCGCATTGAGATATGTTATCACCTTAACATGATAGGGTAAGTTGAGTTGGACCAATGAGCAGGTTTGTTAAAAATGCAGGTCAGAGTTGGACGGTTGTAATCAGTTGTTATGGCATCGTGTAGTACAGTAGAGCGACAATAATTCGAACGTCAAAAATCCGGATTTCATAAAAAATACAATCAAGGACTTTTTCTGTATAAATAGTTGTCTTACTGTATTATAGTATGTTAATTTCAAACAAACACAGTATGTACTGCAGTTGATTATTGAAATGAGTGCTTGGTGAAAACCCCAAAGCAGAACAACGAGCGACGGTGCGACATTGTCGCAGAACGAAAATGAGGGCTGCAGAAAGATATCGTATATAGAATAAAAGTTTTTTGCAGGTCATAAACTAGGGATGGGTCGATTGTCGATACTACCGATACTTTATATCGAGAGATACTCAATTTATATCATTGTCGGTCTTGCTAGTTCTCCGTATTTTTAATGTAATTTGCGGTATTTGCAGTCACATTCTCGGTATTTAATCCCAATTCAGCATTTAACAATAAATATCAGTAGGAAAAACTGTAAAACTTTCTTAGTTTGTTGTATGTAGACATTTTCCCAAGTAAAATGATGAGGCAATTGTTTTGTTTTATTTATATTCATACGGATTAGTTATTTGTACACAGGAAGGTAAAGTAGGTTCAAGGTCAACCACTTATGGATTCGTTTCTTATCGTGTCTATTTATAGAAATAGGGTGTCTACTGTGACGAAATGTTATACATTTAATAGATCGGTAAACAAAAGTATTTAAAGTATAATAATTTTTTTTTTTAGGAAGTGTAAAACATTTTGGATATTTTCGGGATTTACGTTACCCATTATTTGTTTTTTGTTGGAGTCCCGATGAAGTGCCTTTGCTTTACTTGCTATTTATTCCCGCAAATAGCGACATTTAATTTCCACTTTGTCCGAATTTTACAAGTGTCATCTAAATAACATTTTCGCGGACTTTACCCATTGTAATTAAATTAAGTTTTAACACCGGTATTTCATAGAAACAAGAACAAATTATTGTTCATGGGAGTAGGTTTTTTTATGGACATAGGCCTACGCTGTTGTATATTAAATTGTGTTTTAATGCCGACGTTTTATAAAATTAGCGCTAATAATATTCGGATGTTGTATTCTTTTGTAAAAATTTGTCGTTGTATTTCAACAATGGTAGTTCATAAAGTTGACACAAATTGTATACGGGCATCGATTTTTTTCACGGCCATACGCTGAGATTGTATTTATTACAAATAATTAGGCCTAGTTGAGTTACTGGTTGCTTTTTGTTCATAGGTATCGGTATCGAGAATTGAAAAATTTGGTATAGACCCATCCCTACCATAAACGAAAATTTTAACTCGATCTTCACGACTAGTACAACTATTACTATTTTATCTTCTCTGTACGAGACATAAATACTTATCATTGTACACTAGTGTACCAATCTTACAAAAGAATAATTAAGGGAACGGAAGCAATACTGGGCCACATAGATTGGTACTGTTCAAAACTTACCTTAAAATTTTTAATATCACCAAAAGTAGGAATATTTCAGCTTATCTCTTACAATGCACAGGATACCTAGAGGTTAGCTCAATAAACTATAGACATAGGTATAATTTTTGGTTTTATTAACCAAAATAAAAGTTTACATGCCCTTAATACAAAAGAAATTATTAATATGCCCTTAATACAAAAAAGTTTGAGATTTAAAAAAAGAAAACATATATATTTTATTAAATTGAATTTAAAAACCCTCCCCAAAAATAAGAATCAAAAACCCTCCCTTTTAATAATAATTACAGAATTTATACAGAAAAGATTTACAAGTTACAAAGTTTTAACATGAAATACCATGGATTTGTTTTAAGAATAAATATATATATATGTCGTTGGCCAACTCTAAAAGGTAATTATAAATAATTGAATAAATAGACAAAATTAATTATGAGACGTCTCTCTATATATATAAAAAAAGGTGTGAAATTTCTAATATGCAGCCCTTAGGGCTAAGGTCCGAAATGTGCTAGCTTGAAATTTCAAAGAAGTTAATTTGGCTATCCACCGTCCCATTTTGCCTAATTGTCTAGGACGGGCAAGTAGCCATGAAAGGGCCTGGTTATCAGTTTCTAAGAGAAACTCGCGATGCTCGAGGTACTGTCTAAATTTCTCTACTCCAAAGATTACGGCCAGGCATTCTGACTCATACGCAGAAGAGGCTTTTCTTTCCAAGCGTAGCTGTTGCAGGTTATGCCATTGTATTATAACATTCCCTGGAGTTGGACCAGTATAACTGTATAACATAAATAACAATTTCCTTTTTAGAAAACTTGCAGCTATTTAAATAAGCATAAAATGATAGTTCTTTGAGTTGGCTGTTTTATTGAAATTTGTAGCACAAGATGGCAAATTGCTACTTAGATTGTGATGGTTAATATAACATGTGTAATGTTGCATAAGACTGTCTCTACATGTTAGGTAAGCCACATGGTAACATAAAAAAAATGTTAACGTTTAGTTACATATCAGTAATATT
>JAGFPH010001799.1:110825-131552 GCA_018207615.1 Philaenus spumarius | reverse complement strand
CAGTGTGGGGTATCATTTTACATGTTTTTGGGTACGGGAAAACCGATGTTGACAGTTAAAAAGTCATAGTGCGTCGGGGTCTCGTTTTTGGTTCTAAATTTTGAAAATTCAGTATGGGGTATCATTTTATATGTTTTTAGGTACGGGAATACCGATTTTTGACATTTAAGAAACGTAGCGCGTCTGGATCACGTTTTTGAATCAAAATTCAGTGTGGGGTATCGTTTTATATGTTTTTGTGTACGAGAAAACCGATTTTTGACATTTAAAAAGTCGTAACGCGTCGGGATCACGTTTTTTCATCAACATTTTGAAAATTCAGTGTGGGGTATCGTTTTATATGTTTTTGGGTACGGGAAAACCGATGTTGACAGTTAAAATGTCATAGCGCTTCGGGGTCTCGTTTTTGGTTCAACATTTTTAAAATTCAGTATGGGTATCGTTTTACCGTATATGTTTTTGGGTACGGGAAAACCGATTTTTGACATTTAAAAGTCGTAGCGCGTCGGGATCACGTTTTTGAATCAAAATTCAGTGTTGGGTATCATTTTATATGTTTTTGGGTACGGGAAAACCGATTTTGACAGTTAAAAAGTCGTAGCTCGTCGGGATCACGTTTTTGGATCAACATTTTGAAAATTCAGTGTGGGGTATAATTTTATATGTTTTTGGGTACGGGAAAACCAATTTTTGACATTTAAAAAGTTGTAGCGCGTCGGGATCATGTTTTTTAATCAAAATTCATTGTGAGGTATCTTTTTAAATGTTTTTGGGTACGGGAAAACAGTTTTTGACAGTTAAAAGGTCGTAGTGCGTCGGGATCACGTTTATTGATCAAAATTTTGAAAATACAGTGTGGGGTAACGTTTTATATGTTTTTGGGCAAGGGAAAACCGATGTTGACAGTTAAAAAGTCGTAGCACGTCGGGGTCTCGTTTTTGGATCAAAATTTTCAAAATACAATGAGGGGAAAATTGTATGTGTTTTGGGGTATGGGAGAACTGATTTTGACAGTTAAAAAGTCGTAGCGTGTCGGGATCACTTATTTTTTAACTAAATGTAATAAATGAAAAGTAGTTGTTAAGTTTAATTTTCTTTCAATTAGTGTGATCTGTCCGGACGATTTTCAGTAGTGACTGTGGTAGGTAATTCGGTAATTGAATTGGAACTAATTAAACATAACATTTAACTTTGTTTTAACCCTCCATCTGGCAGTTAGAAATTTCTATACTGGCAGGCACGTTTTTACTACTCGAACACATTGTCATTTAAACACCTGTATAATCTAATCCATTTTAGTAAAGTATATACTATTATACATTTTCGTGTTCAGAAAAGTACAGAGAACGTTTTTGAGTACTTGATTTTTTTGAACAATTACCATACAAACATTAATTGCGTCACAAATAGAAAAAAACTATTTTGGTAAATTGAAATGTCAAAAGTTGGCTCTTTGGAAAAATGTAAAAAAAATTGAATAATAAATCTAAGATATACAAAATGTAGACAAACTAATTTTCTACAAGAAACAATAAAAAAAGTTAACATTTAAAAAAAATACGTTTATGGGAAATAAAATAGTAATTTTTGGGAAATTTGCAAAAAATTACCTTCTAGTATTAAAACATTTATAAAAATGTCAATATTCATAATTAGTGTTTCTAAACTATATTATACTATAAAGGATAATATATCCTACAAAAATCACTTCAAGTGTACATTTTTGGGGTATCATATATATATATATATATATTGTCTTCTATAAACTAGAATTTGTTTTTCTACGAGTAAAACATTTCATATAAACACAAATATGTTTGCAAAAAGGTATCACAAAGAGGCCTAATCTTGTTATGAACATTCAAAAATGTAATATACAAATTAATAAGGAAGCAGGAAAAAATTTCTCTTCTAGAAAATAAAATATGGTACGGAGGCGTATTCTAAATTTTAACCATGTTGACAAAAAAAAAAAAAAAAGGTACAAAAAGGCATAAAATTAAGCCTAATTTTGTTCTAAATATACAAAAATATTATACACAAATTATTTAGTAAGAAGGAAAAAAATGTCTTCTAGAAACTACAATATGGTCAGGAGGCTAACTGCAAACTTTAGCAATTTAGCCTAGATCAGGAAAACACAAAATATGTTTCCGAAAACGCTGAAAATGAGGCCTAACTTAGACTAACATATAATAGACATATTATTTGGTAAGTAGGCTCTCACAGTATAGATAAATTTACAGTTTCAGTCTAAAAAAACTGGAAAAAGAGTGGGCTAAGTATGACAAGTAGTCCGACTAAAATATCTAGGCTAAGTCGGGAAAAAAGCGGTAAAAACTAAAAATGCAACAACTTCACAGCTTTCTGTAACAACGAAGGACTGATCAATCCATATCGATACTTATGTCAATTTAAAGATAATTTCAATACGAATCGATTGGATACAGCACTTACTTACCAACACAATATTACTAATAGATAATTGCTGAAAACTAATCGATACTTATATAGCCTTTTTTATCGTATAAAAACTGGCTTTACATAAACATTTGTAACTATACATTGGTAAAAGGCATTGACAATCAGAAAAAAGATTTTTAAAGTAGAAGATATGACCTATGCAGTGATATAATCAAAATTATTCCAAAACGAAATTTACCCATCAAAACTTGAGTGGGAAAGTGAGCATTTTTTCGTGTTCTCTCGCATCAAATGAACTCAATATCATTCCAACATTTCTTTCGTGACTTTGTATATTTTTTACGTGTTTATTATGTGTCATAATGTAATAAACTATATACCAAATTAAACTTTAGAATGTTCTGAATACAATCATATATAATATGACCTATTTTAGTATTACCTTAGATGCTCAAACTTCGACTTAAAATATGCTTGTTAAAAGAGTAGCTCAGCTATTCTTTGCCAGTACAGAAACGCTTTAAAAGAGTAGCTCAGCTACTCTTTGCCAGATAGAGGGTTAACCACTTAAGTATCAGGCCCGTGTTACACTGTAAAATATTTTATAAATATGTTTTATAAAAGATGGTATCCACCTAATATAAAAGATTTGAAAAGTGATTCTCTTTTATAAAACATTTTGGACTTGTACTAAAAAGTTTAAAGGTCTAACATTTTATAAAAGGTAAAATGCCAAAATCTTAAATTTTATAAAAGAAATATATTATAAAAGATGGCCTATTACACTATCAAAGATCTTTGTCAAAGAAGTTTTATAAAACATATTTTATAAATTAACCTTAGGCCTACTTTTAAACATAATAAAATAGCAATAATCAAGTTGTATTTTTTTTTGTTTTAAACCTTTTGGGACCATCTGAAGATATTTTTCTGTAGATATTTAATTTCACCGTAGTTAATTAATTAAAAATAATGCTATTATTATTTTTTTGAAGATTTATATTGGAATTTATAATGAATATAATAAAAATTATTAAAACATAAGGTCAATAAATATGTTGAAATATATAAACAAACTGTGTAATGTCTGGCGCATCTGTAGCGAATAGCGATCAATTTTGGGGAAATTTTTAGTGAAAAAAAGTGTTTTCTGGGGAAATTTTGTGTGCTAAAACATTTTCTGCACTCCTGCATTCTACCAAATGATTAATCAAAAAAGTAAAGTGCAATAAAGGAATATTATCAATCATTTATATAGATAAATATTCTCAAGTACAAATTTATTGATAAAATCATTTATTGAACCTGATTGATCAAAAGTCTGCTCTTTTATGCAATCTCAGTGATGATATTTAACAATATTCTTTATTAAATTTAGGCCCTAACAAAAGTAAATGAATTTTATAAAATTTGTATTTTGATATTTTATCCTTACGAACCATCCTGCCTAAGAAATCTATAATTTTAAACAAATTAGATCTAGACATTTTGACTAGGTAGATTTTTATTAACCACATACTAAACTTTAAAAACTAAGCATTTTGATCTGATAGATGTAGGCATATTTTGGTCAATAGACATACTCATAAATCTAAAACATTTATGTTCTATTAGAATTTGCAATTCAGTTATTTATACAATTTTATTTTATATTAATACTAGCTGAATACCTGTGCTTCGCTACTGGGAATTTGTTTGTTGCATCACCATGATTCATACCGTAATTAATTGTCATATATTTTTCTCTCATTTTCTTACGTTTATTATTTTACGAAAGTGAATTATAACATTTATATTCAATTACTTTGATATTTATTATTCACTGGCTGCATGTCAATCGTCTTCATCATGGTATGTGTGCTAAATAATAAATTAAATACATAAAAAAAAAATACAAAATTCAGAGTGAAGATTGTCTTCTTTTTCAATTGCTAAATCTATAGACTGGTAAATCCCAGTCTTAGCTGGATGATTGCAGAACACCCAGATACGTCTTTAATATGCGAATGCATACATCGGGATAGTTTTGATCAGCTTACGTCTAAAATATTTTCTTAAAATTAATAAGTGCTAAACTTCCGCTCTCTAGCTTTAAGGAAATAATACCAGTTAGTATTGATTGTTTTTAGGGTTTGTTATTACATTTTCAACCCTTAGTAGCACGTAACGAAATGTACCTAGACAACTGGTTTACTTTTTATGTGTATCGTGTAAGAAATAAATGTAAAAAATTTCAGTTCTCTGGTTTTAAGGAATGTGTGAATATTAATATTTATTGTTTTTAGGGGTTGTTAACTCATGTTCGTAACAAAATGTAAAACTCATTTATTTTTCATATGTGTTTTGTAAGAAATATATGCACAAAATTTCAGCTTTAAGGAAAGTAAACAAACAACATATATTGTTTTAGGGGATCTTCAACCCTTAAAGGGCAAATATTTTAAAATCCTATCTTAGTGCGCCTTTAGCGTCTATGAGCAATATGTGAACAAAATATTTCACGTTCCTTAGTGGTATTAAATTAATATTTATAGTTATAGGGGTTGTTACTAAATGTTCACCCCTTAGCGGAACGTGATATAAAGTAAAACTGGTTAATTTTTTTATATGTATCTTGTAAGAAATAAATGCACAAAATTTCAGTTTTCTTGCTTTAAGGAAAGTATAACAATGTTTATTTTTTTAGGGGTTGTTTCAACCCTTAAAGGTCAAATATTTTAAAATCCTTTCTTAGTTCGCCTCTAGCCCCTATTGAGCAATATGTGTACCAAATTTCACGTTCCTAAGCGGTGCGGTATTAAATTAATATTTATAATTTTAGGGGTTGTTACTTTATTTTCACCTCTTAGCAGAACGTGACAAAATGTAAAACTGATTTACTTTTTATACCCTATCGTGTAAGAAATAATCGTACAAAATTTTAGTTTTCTAGCTTTAAGGAAATTATAAATTATAATATGCAATACTTATTTTTTAGGGGTTGTTTCAACCCTTAAAGGCAAAATATTTTAAAATCCTTACCTATTGGGCCTTTAGCTCTTATGACAAATTTCACGTTTCTAGGAGGTAAGGTTTTTGAGATATATAACAAACAATATTTATTGTTTTATGGGTTGGTTCAACCCTTAAATGCCAATTATGTTAAAATCCTTTCTTATTGCGCCTCTAGTGCCTATGAGCAATATGTGTACCAAATTTCAAGTTCCTAGGTTGTAAGGTTTTTGAGATATATCACACAATATTTATTGTTTTATCAGTTGTTTCAACCCTTACAGGACAAATATTTTAAAATAATTTCTTAGTTCGTCTATTGCCCCTATGGGGTAAACCAATTTTCACGTTCCTAGGAGGTAAGGTTTTTGAGATATATAACAAACAATATTTATTGTTTTAGGGGTTGTTTCAACCCTTACAGGCCAAACATTTTAAAATCCTTCCTTAGTTTGCCTCTAGCTGCCTATGAGCAATATGTGTACCAAAGTTCCTAGGTGGTATGGTTTTTGAGAAACTTTGATCAGTCAAAACTACTCCTAAACCCCAAAAACTACCCCTAAAAATATGAATATCAAAATGATATTTCTTTAGTTTTTCTATTTACATTACAAAGTATAGGCCTACACATGCCAAATTTCATCTCTCTCGTTTCATGAGAAGTGGGAGAATTAGTGATGACGAGTGAGTGAGGGCTTTGCCTTTTATATATAGAGATAGCGGGTTCAATTCCCATTGACCCTGAATAATTTTCTAAATTGTTTCTTAACAGACATCATTGGATGTGGTTCGGATTCCACGTAAAACTGTAGGTCCCGTCTTCATTAGCCTTAAGTGCAAAACAGCAGGACGTTAAACACAAAAAAAAAAAATATATATATATATAAATATATATAGAGATAGGCCTACAATCAACAATGTTTAAATCCTAAATACATTTTTATTACCTTCAGCTCAGGCTTTGTATAGGAACCATATTTTTGCAAACAGAAATAAAATCATCCACTACCACTATGATTTTTATGTAGGGCCTATACTCTATGTAGTTGTCAATAATAATGATCTTTATAATCTTAAAATTTGAACATGACTTGAGTTTAATTTTAATTACTTGAGTTATGTTCAAGCTCAAGAAAAGGATATGAAAGATGATGTTTAGGTAAATCCAGGTTACATAAAGTTTTTATTTCTATAATTATTATAAAATTTCTGACCAGTTCTTGTACCAGGCTTCGTATGTGCAACAATAAGGCTTTTGCAAGAAATCGTTAATTTGTGAAAATAAAATGTAATTTAATAACAAATAAAAAAAAAATTATTCGTTATTTAAACCTGCTTTTAATCTGCAAATTTTGTTTTAATGTATATGTAACAATTTAACAAAATGTCAATGATAAATGTCACCAGTAAACTTTTTTTCAATCATTTGTTGGTCTAAAAGTATTGTTAGACTGACTGCTTTTAAAAACACATGGCGAACCACAGTCCATGTTATCTAGAAGACAATGATATTTAACATGTAGTTAAAGTTTTATTGTAATTGGAGGTAGTTTTTGAGGTAAATCGTAATAATAAAATGGATATAATAATATTTTATTGTAATAATTATAATATTTTATCTTTATAATATAATAAATATGTTTAAATGGACCCAACTTAAAATACAAATATTATGTTTGTATGCCAAAGAGCTTAACCCTTTTCACTCGAGTGTCGGGGCAGCCCCGCACCCTACCAATCCGCACGAGCTCCAATGTCGGGCGAGCCCCGAACTCGCTATGATAACGTTCTTTGATTGCATTTGAACAGACGTAGTTACTTCGATGACCGCTATTGTTGAAGTTTGAGATGTGCTGCTATCTGTAGAATTTTTTTATGACCATTTGAGTTCAGTTTTCTGTGGTAAATAAATCTTAGAAAATGTAATGTTTGCTGTCTTTGGCCGGTCTGTAAACAGCCGTCTGCTCTCGCCGTTGTTTGGTTCCTACTTACTACGCAGCGTTTTAGTGAGCTTACGCGTTGTTTAGTTTTGTTGTATTAGGTTATCGTGTGTAATTTCACAGTTTATTTTTGAATGTTGTTCTTTTTATAATAATAATGATTGTTGTGAAATAAAATGAACGAAGACGACGGCAGTTTGTTACAAAATGACGTTAGTGGCGACGGAACTTTTGTTTCGAACCTGAGTGATTAAAATATTACTCATCAGTTTTGAAAAAAGCTTTTCTTACTAGTTTTGATCTACATGATACTGTTGTTAAGCAATATAATACATAGTTGAGGCAATTTTGTACAAGTTGGTGTCAAAACTAATTGTTTTCATAAAAACTGATTTTTTACAATAAACTTGTTTTTCAATTATAATGTTTTTATAATTTATTGTTGTGTCTAAAACATGTGCAAACCACTTAATTTTGTTTATAATGATATAGACAACAAAAAACAAGCAACAAATATAGGTCTTCCCTTTGAAAATTTTTCCAAAATTCTTGTTTATTCTGGTTTTTTGTTACAAATTTATATTTTTTTCAATAAATAAAAATTAAAAACATATACTTGAAAATAAAAATATATGTTTTTTTTTTCATACTAATCTACACTTTAGTCATAGAAGAAACTAAAAAAAAAATCTGCCTTTTAGAAATACTTTTTTTGGTGTAAACATGTTACAGTGCAAAATTCGCTCAAAATTAATATGACCTGATAGCAACACTAGGCCCCCAGTAATTCGAGTGGAAAGGGTTAAAAGCAATATTGAGAAAATTGAAGTACCTTTTTTAGTGTTTATAAAAGGAGAGGAATGAAACTTATATCATTTGATAGGTATGGCTGTGCAAACAAATCGTGTGACTATGCTATTTGTGTATCTAGGGTGCAAAGTTGAGTTTGTCACACGAAATAAACATTTGACGCCTGTTGAAGTTTACTGAGGGTGTCTTAAGTAAACTTTGCACCCTAGATACGCACGTTTTTCCTACAGCTACATTTTAAATTTGTGTTTTAGTTTTTAAAAAGATCTGTTTCACTAAAAAAAAAAACATTTTTACAGAGGTTAGTCCCACAACAATCAAAATTTTCAGAACATCCTACATCAGCTGTTTACTTTGCATCCTAGGCACTTTCATCAAAGTAAACAGCTGATGCAGGCAAAAGTAATTTTGCGAACTGCTGTGAATGTGCAAACAACGCACTTTAAGTAGGTGTAGGAAAAATAAATCATGCCTGACCTACAATTGTGTTGCTAGGCTGGTTATCCAAATAATATGTTTTATCTGTTATTTTATGCATTTGGTTGCTATGGCAACGACTATAGAAATGCATTTTTGTAGGTCATGCATGAGGGGTCTAATTGCAAAACTCGCATTCTCCAATTTTCGGCGAAATTCACCTAAAAATATGATTCTTGTTGTCTGCATCAAAATACACATGTCTATGAATGTGAAATAAAGCAAAACTAACATTGTCCCATTTAAATTAAATGGTGAAATTGAGGTTCGTTTCCAAAACTCTCATTCTCCTCTGTGTCGTATTTCAAAACTTACATTCTCCTGGCCAGTCAATGAGACGCGTTCATTTTAGTCACGTGGCATTGTTTGTCAGTGACTGCCATAACATTTCTTTCAAGCTGTACTGAGCGTTGTTGTGAAGTTGTCATTTTAAAGTTCTTTTAATTAATAGTTATGTTAATTAATTGTTTAAAAATGGATTTAATTACGCAAAAATTCGTAGTTTCATTTAATTAAATGGTATTAAGCTTCTAGAATTATAATTTAATTCCACCACATTAAACCTCTAGATGTAGTCGTATAACTCTAATCCCCATATTTTTTGCCGAGAAAATGATTTTATTACTAGGCCTGATGGAACTTCTTACGCAAGAAAATAAATCTCTGATTGCATTTAAAAATCAGAGATCTATTTTCTTTTTTTATTGCAGGTATGCTTCAAAGGGGTTTTCAGCGTTTCCTTCATGTAGACACACAAAAAGAGCTTTGCAATGTCAAACGTTGTCTGCACAAGATGTTCGGCGGTTCCATCAGAACTTTTACAAAGAAAAGGATAAAGTATATCAAGACAATTATATTTTGAAACACGTGAGTATGGAGACCATCAAAGGACGACAGCCAAAAAACAACAAAAACAATGTGCAAAATGCTAGAGCAAAATATTTTATTCCAAACAATCAAAAACGTATGATTCCTGTGTGCCTAAAAACCTTTTTAAAATCTTTGGCTAATATTTCCCGATTCAGAGTTAACAACATAGGCAAACAGTTTTATAACCATGGTGAGTTGCCTAAGGAGAGACACGGCGGAGATACAACAGGTCAAAGGAGAGGGCATCACTAACAAAAACTGGAAAGGAGCAGCTGAACAAAATATGAAAAAACCTGGTTCCTGGCATTTCGCGATTCAAGCATGCAAAAGAATGTACTTCACTAAAAAGGAGACTGCCCAGCAAGGAGGCCTAACTATTTTTGTTCAGGGTGAAACTGTTTATAGAATCAAAGGTGATAAAGAAATGTATGCGAGAAGCATTACCAAGAGGAAAAAGTTGGGGATCTGTGATACCAGAAGTCATTCCCAAAGGTAAACTACATTGCTAAAGAGCAAAAAAAGGAAGATGTAGATTGCCTTTTGAAAAAGAACTACGGAGATAACTGGAGGAAGATCGATGGCCTAAATTTTTATAAACATGATTTGACGGACCAGATATTGAAATTAGAGAAATCGAAGAGGAACAATGTCATGTTGCAGAAGAAGTCCCTACTTACCAGATATAGATTTTAAGTATCAACCAAATTCATGACGTGTAATAAATATTTTTTTTGTGACTTGATTCTGTGTACGTATTTATTTAGATCATTACACACTCACTCATCATACATTTTATAAACTTACATGTAAAATGAGATTAATTTCTTGCTTAAAACATTCCAAGTTGGATAGTGACAAAACTAACAATCTCCAAAATAATGTAGTGCAAAACTAACATTCTCCAATGCTTAAAAGCAAAACTTACATTCTCTAGAATATTTTGTATAATTTCCTATGAAAGCATTTTGATCACATTTATGGCTATAAGAGCTTAAAAATATCCCTTTGCCTTCTCTGCACAGGAAAATATTGTTAAAATAATTATACAAACAAATAGGCTACTTAGAGTTGTTTCCATTTCTTTCAAATTGAATAATCACTTACCTTTATTTAATTATTCAACAATTTAATAGTTGAATTGTATGCTTGTAAGGAATTTCGTTTGTTTACTAAATATTTGCTTCCTCTTTGCCCTTTCCCACTCTTTTCCTCACAGCATCAAGGTACGAATAAAGAATAATTTGCATACAGTACAAATAAATTACACTTAATTATGTGAAAAACTAGTCAAATTTTGTTTCTTTACAAATACAATTGGTAGAATTTTAACCATAGGAGATACTAGTAAAATCATTTTTTTAAATTTTCATATTGGTAATTATTCTTGGAAGTGTAGTTTATTAACTTTTTGGTGGCCACAAGCAAAAATATTTCTGAAAACGGCCGTGAGCCGAAATATCGATTTGTTATTATTTTAGCGATTACACACTTATTTTTTACTATTGTAATTAAAATTTGCTTGTAGTGAAAAGGAAGCAATCAAATTGTTTGTTACTGGTGATCAAATCAAGGTTAAGTTTTTTTTATTTTCCTCTAAATTTGTTGTTTATTCGTTAAAACAAGTAGGCCTTTCACAATTTGTAAATTTTGCTGATAAAATGAATTACGTATTTATTAAAATATTCAGAATACACAAATCTATTAGAAAATAACTATATAAACCATATAATATATTTTTTTAATTATACGTATTTGACTAAAAAAAAAAAATAATTCTATTAAATCCCCAAAAATAATATACAGGGTGATCAACTCAAGGAGGCCACCATTGGGATCTCAGAAAGTATTAATTTTACAGCAAACTTTAAATGGGGAACCTTTCCTTGTTTTTTGAGAAATTAAAAACTATGTAGTTAAAATATTTATAAATGGCCGCCATTTTCCAATATGGCGATCAACTTTGAAATTTCTTATGGAAACCCCTATTTTTTATGACAGATTTGGGTTTCACGTGCACTTTTAAGACATTTTTATTCTTGGTGTTTTTTTGGTAAACTTAACCGTTTAGCCACTAGGAGCGCTGAAAGTTTCAGAAACTCTTATTTCAACAATTATTAAAGGGGCATTATTTACCATTTGCAAACCATAAAATTTAACTCAAAGTGCAATATTTTTTACATAGGAACGTTAAAAAGTTGTTGGA
This sequence comes from Philaenus spumarius, assembly GCA_018207615.1. NCBI lineage: Eukaryota > Metazoa > Arthropoda > Insecta > Hemiptera > Aphrophoridae > Philaenus > Philaenus spumarius. Next base: position 119,837 of record JAGFPH010001799.1, on the reverse strand, counting down.
ATTGTCGTTTCTTAACAAAAAACCCAATAAATCTTAGATTTTCAACCAGTCTTGTGAATATCTTACGGTTAGGTGCTGCCTTATCCGGCACAGTTTGCTACCAAGGCACTGTTCTTTCCACATAGAAAATAAACTTCCTACATGTCCACTTTTTCAATGTTAGTAAACTCCATATTTACAATAAAAAACAAAAGTGAAACAAAGAGCAGGCTTCACCATAACCCACTTTTTCAAAGAAACAAATACACAAAAATATTTCAAGTAGACATGAACCACAATGAAACAAAACTAATATAAATTTGTTATTCAAAACTACAACAGACGCTGGTTAACAGTACTAATGCTGGTAACAAAGCAATTACTAGGTTAGACGAGGTAAAAACAAAAGTGAAAATTTGCAACAAGGAAACAGCTGGTTATTGCCTAGCAATACAATCATGCATTACTTTTGTTTACTGTAGCAAGCTGTACTTGCACTTACAAATACACAATGGTTGCCTTAGCGATTTTTTCAAATAATTTAAGAACGTTTTTTGTATAAAATAAAGTATTTGTCAAATTGCATGCCTGGCCTTAAAAGGGTTAAAAGTCATAATTAATTAAGTCATCTTGACTGCCTTTTTGGGTCCCAAAATATTTTGTTGCCATGATACAAAGAAGTTTCTTACAATACTATGTACGGTTTACGATGTAGACGAAGAAATCTGTAAAAATAGTACAGTTGTCATGTAAGCTATTTAGCAACTTTTAACAGAATTTAAGTATACGTATTTTGAATAAAATTAAGTATTTGTGAAATTGCAACAGCTTTTTAACTTTCCATTGTACAAAATATTGCGCTTTGAGTTACATTTTATTGTTTGTAAGTGGTAAAACATGCCTCTTTAATAATTGTTGAAATAAGAGTTTCTAAAACTTTCAGCTCCTAGCGGCTAAACGGTTAAGTTTATAAAAAAAAAAAAAACACCAAGAATAAAAAAGTCTTAAAATTGCATGTAAAACCCAAATCCATCATAAAAATTGGGGTTTCTATAGGAAATTTCAAAGTTGACCGACTATATTGGAAAATGGCAGCCATTTACTTATATTTTAACTACATATTTTTTAATTTCCCCAAAAACAAGGAAAGGTTCCCCATTTAAAGTTTGCTGTAAAATTAATATTTTTTGAGATCCCAATAGTTGATCATCCTGTATAAATATTTTTTGTTAATTTCCTTTTTAATTGGATGAATAATACTTTTGTATATTGTTACAAGTAAAACAAACTAAAAGTACAACTCTACTAGTATTTTTAGATGAGTTACACATTTCATCCTGGCCTTTTTGGCATGCAAGTGGGTTTAATCATTTAAGGATTGAATGTAATTTTTTGTCCAGGCCTTCAAACGGTTAAATGAAATTGTTATAATATTACAACAGACGTTTAAACTTACATTTGTTATTTCTTCTGTTTTATAGGAGATTACAGGTCGTTGGTAGGGCAGCCTATTCCCTATCAGAAATGTGGGTATTCATCATTAGAAAAATTTCTAAGGAGCTTACCAGGAATAAAGATATCATCAGATCGTTCAGGTGATCTTATGATTGAAGCTGTGGCAACTGAATCTTCTGCTCATATAAGTAGTTTGATCAGTAGACAAAAGACAACTGGAAGCAAGAAAAGGCCATCAAGACCATTTGTAAGTTTTCTTAAGCCTTATTTTTTTTAATTTTAAAGAATTTAAAAAAACATGTAAAGTTAAAAGAAATCTTATATTATGAACTAAACTTGAGATGTTTGTAATATCCTATTTATAATACAGTACAACCTGTCATATTTGGACTAATGTGGCGACCGGCCGATCCGGATATGGAAAAATCCGGATATAGCAAAGTCATTTATAAATAGTCCAAAGGCCCAAAACAATGAAAGCCATTATTGTTGAATTCTATTTTTAGATGTTTCAAGCAGTTTAGACTAGTATTACAATGTACTATATCATAGGCTAACAAATTGACGTTCTGTACACAACCATATTTTAATTATTATGGAATTCTACCAAGTACCTTCGGTCATCACTATCAATCGTATAGAAGACAGTTTACATTGTAAAAACACAATTTTAGTTATTACAGTACAGTAATTAAATATCTAAAGTATGTTTAAAGTATGTAGGTACAGCTCTGTACTTATAAACTCACTAGCTTTAAAAAAGTTACCGGTATGCCTACAGTTCGGCACAGTAAAATACAAATTAAGTTTTACTTACAGTACCGTAAAGGAACGCTAATGGCAACATCAGTGTTTGATACAAATTGTGATTTTCGGGTAGAGAGTCATTAACTGTTTCAAGGTCACAGCCCGCTAAGAATAGACTAAGCACGGCATTATTCTAGCTGCAACTTTCATTTTTCTACCCCATCCGCCACCCAACCAAAATACGAAAATTTCTTTGGAGATGCGTCCGGTTATGGGAGGGTCCGGATGTGACAGATCGCACTGTAAATTGGAATGCCTATTTTATAATGGGTGAATTAGAATTAATCCTTACAGTTAAAATAGGCATGGTTCTTAATTTAGATATTTGTGTTTCAGCTAGCTATAAATTAAAAATACCAGAAGACCTGAAATAACAGTTACACTAAAACCTCGTTTTTATCCGAAATTCGTTTATCCAAAAATCCGGTTTATCCGGACCAAATAAACATTTTTTTTTTAATACTGTAAAAATATTTTGTTATTTTATTATAAAAATCTCAATTTTAGCTGTTCAGTTGTTTAAAAGAAACACAAAATCAATAATTTTATTGTTTCTGTAATTTTCTACCGCAAATTATTTTAATTAAATTACAAGTGAAAAAACATGGACCAAGACCGGGATTTTAACCCAGGACCTTTACCATTCCGTGGTAACGCTCTGCCAAAATGTCAAGGGTTCAAATCCCGGTATTGGTTCATGTTTTTTCATTTGTAATTTAATGAAATTAACCCTTGCCAAGAAAGCGTGTAAGCAGGTAAATTATGACAAATTAAAAATAATAACAAATTACTTGAATTTTTCCTTAAAACTGTAGGCCTAATAATGGTAAAAATCGACACAATCGGTTTATCCGAAATTTTGTTTATCCGGAAAGAGTCTGGTCCCATCAATTTCGGATAAACGAGGTTTCAATGTATTATAAGACAATAAATATTTTTTAATTAATAATTTAAAATTCACGAACTATTAACAGGATAGTAAAAATTATTAACATTGACTTTAGTTTCTGAATTCAGATAAGAAAATTACAAGGGCTTAGAATATACTAAAGAGGATTACTAAAATTAATGATCAGTTTGAGTACAGTTTTTTGCCTATCCTAGCATAACCCTTTAATTGAGTTCGTCAATGTGTTTCAGAGTTCTTCCATTTTCGAGACCTACTTCAGTATACTTCGAGAAAGTATACTGAATAGGTCTCGAGAATGGAGGAACTCCGAACGCGTCGACGAACTCAAATAAATGGGTTACGCTAGAATTGGCAGAAAATTATGCTCAAACTGATTCATTCTAGAAGATATAATTTGTATAGTAATTGTAACGATTAATGGATAAGGTATTGGGTCATAACGAGGATCTAATTACAACACAAATATATAATGAAAATGTTTATGAATGATTGTTCTTTATACAAATCATTCACTATAAGAACTTTATTCACAGATGAAATGTTAAAATAGTCACTGGATACTTTATAAGTTAAATTTTGAATCATTGGGAATTATTGGGAAACTTAATACTTAACTAAGAACATTTGTTAAACCTGATTTAGATGTTATTTCTGGATTTGTCATTTACCGGTTGAGGTTTCACGGTCTGCAGATGTGTAGTGCTGTATTTGTTATATAAAGTTTTATGATTTATTACTGGTTTCAGTATCCAGATATTGGTAATTTCAGTTTTCTACAATTTTGTTTACTCACAATGACTTTAAATACTGACGATATTCATGAGTTGAATGATATGATGAATGACAGGTATATATTTTAAATGGTGAATGAGATGAATTTTCAGATTTTCTTTATGAGAAAATTTCGTACCGTTTCGTGTTAAAATAAGTTTTAAACCTTTATAAATACATTTTAAATTTTCAACCCAAAATTTGAAAAGTGATTAAATTTTAATATCTATTATTTATGTTTTTATAAATTACTAGCTGACCCGTACGGCGTTGCCCGTGGTTGTTAGTATTTTCAGTCTTTTTGACGTAATTGTATACCCGTTTGTTGAATACCCGTGCGTATCCTACTGTGGTCATGAAAAAAAGTCTACGCTATTTAAGAAAGCACTGAAAATTGTATTCCTGTAAACTACTATCTAACATGAAAAAGCTTTAAATATATCGTTTTAATTTATAGTTTTTACTAATTTTGACTTTCACTTAATTTCATTGACAATGTTGCGAGCACCTACAGCCTAAAAGGAAGCTACGTACCAAATTTCATTCCAATTCGTTCTTATAGGGATTTTTAGTAACTTTGATCCCCCCCCCCAAACCGCCCTAAAATTTGGAATTTCTTTTAACCCTTTCTTAGCGAGGGTTTAAATTAGCTGAGGGTCGTAGAAAAGATATTTGAATCACTTTGTAACATCCGCGTTAATTTAGGATGTAACAAACTGGTTCAAATAGAGTTTGTAATTTTAAATGTATAGGCCTAATTAGTAGAAGATATTGTTTAGTATTTAAATATACAATTATATATCAAAATAAAGCTACGAATGTGATATTTTAATGGCATTTAGTTTAATTCAGATTGTTTGTTTAGTTTTCAATATAATATGTTTAAACTCGTGTATGTTTATGGTTATGCATGGTGTCAAATAATTTGTTTGTTGTTATTATTATTATTGATAGCAAAAATATGTTTTGAAAAGTATTAAAAAATTCATAGTTATGATATATTTTATATAAACAATATTTTAAACATCATATCTCTAAGTAGGACTATATAGATATTTAATAACCAATGATTGAGTAGAATTATAATTCTGTAAGCATTTTTCGTTGATTTTTCCTTGTGTTTGTTTATAGTTTTTCAATCTAACCTTAAAAAGCTGTTAGTTTTAAAGATTATTAAAGTGATTATAAATTTGCTAAGTAATGTTGCTATGGTAATGATTGTAAACAAACATAACGTGTTGCTAAGCTTTTTATATGAACAGCTTTTTTGTAAGCTATGGTTTTGAGTTCATACAGTAAAGGCTGTTGAGTTTCTTCCAAATTTGAAACTTTTTCGGGAAACTTTTCAAATTTTTCTTTACGTATAGGCCTAAACCTTCTATGAACTACTGCAAACATTTTAAGACCAAAATTAGCCAAATCGGTCCAGCCGTTCTCGAGTTTTAGCGAGACTAACGAACAGCAATTCATTTTTATATATATATATATATATATATATATATATATTACAACGAATAACTGTTTTTGAAATTGTTCGTTGGAGAATAAGTTATTTCCACCTACTGGAAGTCTTATAGGCAATCTCACTTTGTTTGGCCTAGGTGAAATAACTATGTGTCGAATATTCAGTTCACTGACTATTCTGACAAAAAACTTTACTTTATACTTCCAGTAATTTATTTTTAATTTTAGCTCAGTAAGAACACAAGTTAATAATTTTACTTTTTGTAAACCTCTGAAGAGTGAGTACACTGGAACTAACCTTGTAAATTGCTTATTTGTGCTTGCAATTATTTTATGAAATTTCACTTTATCAATTCTTAATCTAAAATTCATAAACTATTGGGATATGTGAATACTAGGTATTTTTGTAAATAATAACCTTTTATAAAATAAAATAAAATTTTAATAATTTCTTTTTTCTAATTTTAAACATAAAACAAAATTCTTGTATTTAATATTTTTCAAATAAAACCAAATAATAACTTTCTTCTCAAATAAAATAATAACTTTTTAAAACTATAAGGCAGAACTAATCTCTTAATTTATTATAGTTTATTTTAATATTTTACCACTCAATTGAATTTAACTTATACTTTAATGAAAATTTGAATTTACGATTTAATGGATTTACTTCTTTAATTAATTACAAATATTTCTTAATCTAACATCCTAAGTAACCCAGTATTTAAAATAAATTTATTTGAATTTACTTCAGGCAATTTAATGGGGACTAACGTGTTTTACGCTTCTACCGACCTTTTCACACTTGTCCAGGCGTCGCGACGTTGTGGTGAATCCGCGAACGCTGTCCAGTGATGACGAGCTACAGATGTTCTGCGTGCTGATAGAGTTGTCTTGTGGGTGAAGGTGGTGTCCTGTAGGGTTGTCTGGATGTATGATGGATGTCTTCTTAAAGATGGATGTGGTGATGCCGTGTCTGCTATCCCGGTTCGTCTATTCCCTCGTAGCTACAGTTGCATGTCCTGGTGGCTGCCTGGTGGTGTCCTGGAGTCCTGTCTGGAAGCTATACGAATCACTCCATGTATCAGCTGTCCTGTAGGCTATGTTTTTCTTCCAGAAATCCCAAGTTAGGCCAACTTGTATAGACTAAGTTGCCACTGACGTTCTTGTAGAGTTAATTCGGTGTCTATTGCTGCATCCCAGATGATAACCGCAATGACGTATCTCTTTACTTGTTATAAAAATTTAAAGTTTGACGAAGAAAATACTCAGCTTCTAGCTCGCTAAAGTATTTTATAAAAAACAAGTATCTGCTCTCGACGCGTTAACTTACATCGCAGAAATAATAATCCTCCCGAGTTTCCCCGAGCAATCGTTTATATAAGGTTTTTCGGCACTATTTCATTGCCAACCTAAGCTTTCTACCACTGTATTTCAAAAATGCTTTAAAATCCATTTTTTCGCCAATTTCAAACTACTAGTCTACGTAACTTTTCATCCTGAATTTTATTATAATTTTTTCATAATTTTATAACATGATTTAGCCTTTGTTTTAATTAAGTTTCTATTGTTTCTTTGAGTACGCCCCTTTTCGTAAACTGGTCACCCTGTTCTCCTTCCATCAGTCTTGTCTTTGGACCTCCCCTCTACCGTCTTGCGTTCTTATCTGGCTTCCCTCAGTTATGTGCTATGGAAATCCTTTTTCCATGTAACTCTTCCAGGGTTTATCCGATTTTCCTGAAACTGACTTCATTTTCCTCAGCTCGTTGCTACCTTTCCACACGAACTCGAGTGACGTTCGTACGACTCCTGGTTCGCGTACACGACCCGCGCGCGTTTTTCCGCGGCGATTTTTCCCGGAAAAGTCTTAAATTCACACTTCTTTTGGTTTTTCTTTTTCCACTTTTCTTGTCCGTTGGTTTTCATTCACTAGCCGGATTTTCATCTCATTTCTGCTTCTGGTTGTCTTGCTGTGAGGTTAGGGACTTCAACGATTTTTCACAAATTAGGGTTTTACTTTACTCCCGAAACATATTTCAAATACTGGATTATTTTTACATAACTACTTCGTTTGCATACTATTTACTATTTTGAATTGTTAAAAGTTTGAGTTTAAATTTTCCATTAGCTGTAAAGGTGCAAATTCTATCACCTTTTTCCTTTTATAAATTTTCTAGTTTTTCTTTTACATTATAAATTACATTTATCAATACTAAAACTTGTTTTAGTTAGAATTTAAAAAAACTTTATTTTTAACTTACTCTTTTATCCTTTAAACTTTATAAATTACCATTAACTTTTTTATATGACAAAATTTCGCTAAAACTTATTTCACCTTTATTTTAGGCCTCTTTAAGAAAAGCCTAAAAAACCTTTTCTTTTTTAAATTAGAGGAATTTCGAAAATTTTCTCATTCTTTGAAAGCTCGTATCTTACGTAACTTTATGATTTTTTAATATCTAATCTTGCAGTAAATACACCCGCGGTTAGCGTAATGCATTTCCCGAAGATTTTTATTTTTTATTCAAATCTTGGATTTTGGCTTCCCGTAGGAATCTTTTAAGTAATTTTTATAAGTTCCCAATCCTTTTCAGACAGGCAGGGTCCAAAAGTTTAATTCTACCCGATAACAGACCGCCCGCGTATACATGCTGATCTCGTGACCTACATTTGGCTTTAACTCCCGGCAAGTCCATATTATTCAAACTTACAAAATTAATTGCAAATTTAAACTCAAGACCTACAACGAGTTTTGTCCGTTGTAATATATATATATGTAGATATATAGATAATGTTTATGTAATTTATTAAAAATATAAAAAGTTAATCAGTTTTGTAGAAAAGAAGTCGTGAGTAAAGCTATAATTGTAGGAAACCATAATATTAATTTAAAACAAGAATTATTGTAACTAAATATATGATAAGTTATATTTATAAATTGGTTCAACATTTTATAATATCACCTCTCTCAAGGGTGGTGCACAAGCTCCATTTTACTTCAAAATAATTTAGGTTATTTTATCCTAATTTTTAGTTGAACTATAACAATTATTTTTTTAGATATTTTCTAGCATATTTCTTTTAGCCCTTCTCTATATTTGATAATAAATTAAACAATAAACCAAACAGACTAGGCGAATATACATTTTTTGTTTATACAAGTTAATATGTTTCCAGTTTCATACTTATTTAAACAAAATATATGAACAAAATTGAAATGTTGTTAGAACTTCAGAATTTAGTTTATTTGGAACGTCATCAATTCAATACATATTTGAACACATCTAAAGATTACTTAATATTATAAAACAAAATATAAATAAGGGGATAACAATACACAAATAGGCTACCCGGTACCACTTAAAATGTTTACTTTTATTTGTTCTAGTAAAAATATGTTTTTGTGTTTATATTGAGTACCAGTTCACATTTTTGCAACAGTTGTATAACATATTATAATTACCTTATGGCGATTCTGTCAAACAATCCTTGGTTGATGTGGTTAGTAGGGTATATCTTTCCACTTACATGACGCGTTTCGACTCTTTAATCAGTCATTATCAAATGCACACATGAATACACTTACAAACACTTAAACAACACAATTACAACACATTTTAAAACTT